>JAKZAP010000009.1:3957714-4140350 GCA_023053575.1 Branchinecta lynchi | reverse complement strand
AATCCATCTGGTATTTTACTGCTGACGAATCATGTGATATGTCAGTGGAAATAACTGTGGATGGCAGTCAGGATGGAGATGGCACAGAAGTAATAGTTGTAAGTTATCTTATTTGGTTATATATCCTTACCTTACAACAGATTTGTTATATTTCTGTTTTTGATTTTGTTTGTGTAGTGTACTACTCAGTTTTGGTTTGCAACATTCCGCTGACGTAGGCTAAGGCATAGCCCCCCCCCCCCGTCACCACCCACAGTTTTGGTGTAGCATGTAGCTCATCCTAACAATAGATTTGTTTGTTATTTTTCTCTAGAATTTTGATTTGTTTGAATAGTATACTACGTAGTTCTTAGTTGTAACGTATCCACTGACGTAGGCCAATGGCAAAGTCCTTCCCCCCCCCCCCCCCTCAGCACCCACAATTTTTGGTCTCATTATTACGTGGCTGTGGAATATCAGATGTATTAAATGTTATCTGTTTTTTTTCTCAGCTGCGTGGTCATGGTCCACTTTCTTCGTTTGCTACGCAAGAAAAACATAGAAAAATAAATCTACAGTAACAAACCAGTTAGCCTGCGTCACACAAAATTTAAATAAAACTGATGTAGGCTGAATGTTTTCGTCATGCCACTATGACATTGGCCGTATCAGACACATATCCAAACCCTTCTTAAAAGTTGTGTTTGCGTTTGAAGGACAAGCTTCTGGCACTTGGCTAATTCATTCAGAAAAAACGGAACATATAAAATGGCATAGGCTAAGCTTTGCAGTTTCAGCATGTAGCCTTATCCTTACCACAGATTTGTTAGGTTTCTGTAGAATTTTTGATTCGTTTGTGTAGTGTACTTCGCAGTTTTGGGTTTGTAACATTCCACTGACGTAGGCTAAGGCATAGCCCCCCCCCCTTACCACCCACAGTTTTGGTGTAGCATAGCCCATCCTAACAATAGATTTGTTTGTTATTTTTCTCTAGAATTTTGATTTGTTTGAATAGTATAATACGTAGTTCTTAGCTGTAACGTTCCACTGACGCAGGCCAATGGCAAAGTCCCCCCCCCCTCAGCACCCACAATTTTTGGTCTCATTATTACGTGGCTATGGAATATCAGATGTATTAAATGTTATCTGGTTTTTTCTCAGCTTGCGTGGTCATGGACCAGTATTCTTCGTTTGCTAAGCAAGAACAACATTGAAAAATAAATCTACAGTAACAAACCAGTTAGCCTGCGTCACACAAAATTTAAATAAAACTGATGTAGGCTGAATTGTTTTCGTCATGCCACTATGACATTGGCCGTATCAGACACATATCCAAACCCTTCTTAAAAGTTGTGTTTGCGTTTGAAGGACAAGCTTCTGGCACTTGGCTAATTCATTCAGAAAAAACGGAACATATAAAATGGCATAGGCTAAGCTTTGCAGTTTCAGCATGTAGCCTTATCCTTACCACAGATTTGTTATGTTTCTGTAGAATTTTGATTCGTTTGTGTAGTGTACTTCGCAGCTTTGGGTTGTAACATTCCACTGACGTAGGCTAAGGCATAGCCCCCCCCCCCTTACCACCCACAGTTTTGGTGTAGCATAGCCCATCCTAACAATAGATTTGTTTGTTATTTTTCTCTAGAATTTTGATTTGTTTGAATAGTATAATACGTAGTTCTTAGCTGTAACGTTCCACTGACGCAGGCCAATGGCAAAGTCCCCCCCCCCCCTCAGCACCCACAATTTTTGGTCTCATTATTACGTGGCTATGGAATATCAGATGTATTAAATGTTATCTGGTTTTTTCTCAGCTTGCGTGGTCATGGACCAGTATTCTTCGTTTGCTAAGCAAGAACAACATTGAAAAATAAATCTACAGTAACAAACCAGTTAGCCTGCGTCACACAAAATTTAAATAAAACTGATGTAGGCTGAATGTTTTCGTCATGCCACTATGACATTGGCCGTATCAGACACATATCCAAACCCTTCTTAAAAGTTGTGTTTGCGTTTGAAGGACAAGCTTCTGGCACTTGGCTAATTCATTCAGAAAAAACGGAACATATAAAATGGCATAGGCTAAGCTTTGCAGTTTCAGCATGTAGCCTTATCCTTACCACAGATTTGTTATGTTTCTGTAGAATTTTGATTCGTTTGTGTAGTGTACTTCGCAGCTTTGGGTTGTAACATTCCACTGACGTAGGCTAAGGCATAGCCCCCCCCCCCCCCTTACCACCCACAGTTTTGGTGTAGCATAGCCCATCCTAACAATAGATTTTGTTTGTTATTTTTCTCTAGAATTTTGATTTGTTTGAATAGTATAATACGTAGTTCTTAGCTGTAACGTTCCACTGACGCAGGCCAATGGCAAAGTCCCCCCCCCCCCCCTCAGCACCCACAATTTTTGGTCTCATTATTACGTGGCTATGGAATATCAGATGTATTAAATGTTATCTGGTTTTTTTCTCAGCTTGCGTGGTCATGGACCAGTATTCTTCGTTTGCTAAGCAAGAACAACATTGAAAAAATTAAACTACAGTAACAATCCAGTTTGCCTGCGTCAAACCGAAATATGTAAAGCTAATGTAGTAGGTTGAATGCTTTGCGACGCGTGCCACCCTGAGATCGGTCTCCTAAATTTGTTTCATTTCCACAGGCTGCGCCGCACAAAAAGCCTCGAAAAAGGAGGAGAGAAACGCCAGGTCATCTGAAAGACCATACGTACGTGCGCGCCGGGGGAACTGGTAGAGCCGGTGGAAATTACTAATGGTTCCGTTTGCTGCCCCGGGGTGCAGCCTCAGGTTTAAAATCGAGATCCCTCATGGTACAAAAACACCTACCCAAAAGCCCACACAAACCCATAGCACACCTGCCAGCACTAGCAGGCGCTCCCTGTATTATTCCGACTCGGACGACAGTTTTGTGTCACCAGTAAAAAAACCTGTCGCAGTGAAAAGAAGAGCCCCCCTTGCATCCCTTCTTGAAGAGTGCGAGGACTCCGAGGCATCTTCCCTCTTCACTCCGACGAAAAAGCGCGGGAAGGACTTCGACACAGAGTATGCTCCGTCGGACTCCGAAGACCTGAATACAACGTAATTTTTTGGTTTTGTTTTATTTACTTGCAGCATATAACCGCCGATTTACCCACCACAAGAAGTGAATGATCGATAGGCTGGAGCTCCTGGGCAGCATCAAACAGAAGAAGTCCAAAGTAAAACGTTCTAACAGGTTTGAAAACTCCAGAGGCAAAATAAGCAGATTAGCATAACAGCAGTCTTTCGATCTGCAATCCGAGGTTTGAGCTATTATCCTTCCTTTCATTTAGGGCTGGGACAGAAACTTCGGAAGTCGCCGATATATTTGCAGTTGGCTTTTCCATCGTCGAGACGACTTCGCTGATCAGGCTTCTCTCGTCGTCATGCCAGGTCTGCGGAAAAGCAAAGTCGTCGGTGCTGTCGCTGAAGACCATCGGCACTGTCGTCTTCGCAAAACTTCTTTGTTCTGGACGATGCGGGGAAACGTAAGATAAAAGCAATCCGTTTCTCTCTATAGCTGTGTCGGGTTACTATTTTGGCTGTCTAGCTCCTGGCTTTCTATTAGAGGCCATGTTGGTGCAACAAGTTCTCTGGAACGTCGTCCTGCTCTGTAATTTTTGTTTTGTCAACCAGACTCAGAGGGATGTTCAGGTGACCTCTCCCAGAACGTACCTCTCATCCATGTTTGTTAATCCGCACTGGTGAGAACTAAAACGCTTTGCAGCATATTAACATAACAAAGACAAACGGAAAGTTTATAATTCGCCACATTTGTGTACTCGGCTGGTTTTTGAACTAAAGGATTTATTGTACCTGTAATTGTTAGTTACCTTTACGTCCCCAAACGTTCCATCAGTTCTCGGTTTCAAGGTGTATGTAATGTTTACCAAACTCTAAAAGCACTAAAGAAATCATTGTATGTTCTGTGTGTGGCTCTTCGAGGCGGATCAGGCATCCATTCTTACATTCCGTGAGGTCATCGATCAAAGATACCGGTTAAGCCCGTTTTTCTAATCAAAACCAATGTTACAATAATAGGATAATATGTATCTGCGGTCGGCCGCTGTAGACGACATTGCTTGCCTTGTAGTGTGTCATTTCTTTATTCATTAGGGGCTGGAACAGTCAATCACGCCTAGACGGTTCCAATCTGTTTAGCGGCGATGTGGCCCTGTCAACTGCCATTTTGACCTCGGGAAGTAGCCCCACGAAAGCCGTCAGGATGCTTCAGTTCATGGGGCTTCCTGTTTACAATATCCGCACTTACTTCCGCCATCAGGAGTCGTTCCTTCTTGGCAGTGTGTTCAGGATTTGGAAGGACGAGCAAGCGCATCTGTTGGAAGAGATGCGCGGCCGTGGAAGTCGTCTTTGTGCCGACGGAAGATGCGACTCCCCCGGCCACAATTGCACGTTCTGCCTTGTTACTTTCATGGACTCCGAGACCAAGAAGATAGTTCAGGTCACGCTCTCCCAGGTCAGTAGTCTCAGACTCCCCCCCCCCCTTCTAAACACACTTGCAGAAGCAACTTGCAGATTTTAGGACAAGAATATATCTTATCACATGCTTGTCCTCCGGTTTTCTGGTTAGTCAGAGAATAAATGCCATCACTAAACAGGGATAGTGTTTATTCAACTATCATCTACATTTTGGAGCAGGAATCCATGCGTGGATTCCACACATGGAATACAGTAACAGGGGCGCCAGCTCCTTCCGTTCGAGTCCACACATGGAATCCACTAAAGCCGTTTTTCCGCGCTCCCACCAACAGTTTGTTGGTCGATTGTGGCTCAAAAAGAGCGTTTCCGCGGACTTTTGTGCGGCCCACTAGTGTGTTTCCGCGTCCAATACGATTTTCGTGGCTCGCTTTGTGGCTCAAATTCGACAAACAACTGGCGAGGTGATTGTCGATTTTGTGGCTCGATTCTGGCGGGAAATTCAAATAAAGCAGCAAAATAGTGTCTAAACAATGAAATTAACTACTTTTTCAAGCATATAGACTTAAAACTGAGGATCCCTTTTGCCCGTAAGGGTAAGCCTGGAGTTCTATATTGAGATTCTACACGCATTTGTTTTTATTTTCTGATATTTGAAATTTCCGCCCAAAAAATAGACAAAACGGCGTCTCCGCGAGTTTCAACTCGTGGCTCGACTGTGTGGCACACAATCGTGTTGTCGACTGTGAATCGAATGTGACGGTGCTTCACGGATCACTCCGCTGAAATTTACTGCAGCGATATTTCGGCCCCTCTTCGCGAGGGCCCTCTTTAGGCTAAAGCTGCGCTAAAATAAATACGAAGATTGCACAACGCATCTTCGAAAACCTCCATCTTTCCAGAAACGCAACGACCTACACTCAAACGCTCTGGAGAAGCATGGTTTCGAGAATGGCCTCAATCAAATTCTTGACGAAGATCTCCAGATTGAAGAGATCACTACTGATAACCATCTCAGTATTGGAAAGCTGATGCGGGAGGACGAGAGGTTCCAAAACATCCTCCACACTCTCGACTCCTGGCATGTGGTCAAAGGCATCAACAAAAAGCTGACGGCTCTTAGCAGGAAGAAGGAGTTCGAGCTCATTGGCCTTTGGAGAAGGTATGATTTATCCGTCGAGTACGCCAATATTGACCGAATTCGCTGAATATTAATCAACTTATTTTACAGATAACCCGTGTTCGAGCAACCATATCCACTTCTATTCCTTCACCCTCTCCATCAACTTGGTGAGTATTATTAGAACCCTGCTTGTTGTGCTTATGCATGTTCTTTTGCTTAGTATTGCAACCCGTAGATTTTCACTTACCCCCATCCCACCCCACCTCCCAACATGTGGTCTCCTTATTACGCGGCTGTCAAGTACCAGATGGCATTTAACTTATCTGGTCTCTTAGCAACTGCGTGGTCATGGGCCAAACATCTGCATACGACATTTCGAGTCTTGTAAGTATACTTGTGCTCCTTTCTATAAAAGGAATGGGGACCAGAGTTTCAGCAATCTAACCTTTACCAACATCACCCAAGACTTGCAGCCAGCTTATCATTTCGACTTGGCAGCAAGGTAACAGTGTAAGAGTCCGCCGTACATTGCTGCCCTTATCGAACCTACCAACACATCAAACTCAAGGGAAGAAGGAAGCTTCTCCTTACTACATTTGTTCCAAGTTCGATTTTACATTTATTCAGCACTGCGACTTAGGATTTGTAACCAGAGTCTAGGCCAAAGCCACAAGACACACATACTAAAAATTAAAATGTAACATATAGTAATATTTACAGATGCCATAACATTTAACATGGTATAAGTTAGAACATGGTGTGGTAGAAGTTACCGACGAAAGGTGCCCCGATGAAATCGTATCAAAAACATACGATTTTGTAATATTTACAAATGGATCTATTAATATTTCCAGAAGCATCACGAACCATGTATACTGGTGCGCCTCTTCCAGCAAGACTGTCAAAGAAATGTCTGCCAAGTTTAGTTCCGTCTCTAACCACGTTATGGACATACATGATCATCCCAACAACGAGGATTACAGACAATGCGCACATCCCCCTGACCTGGTCCGCTACTACTACATCGAGCCAAACACACAACCCGCAGCCGCCCTGGAAAACCTTCTGACAAACACACGGACTGTTAGCGCCGTCAGCAGGATTTCGCTGACCCAGTCGACAACATCGTCACTGGAGAGTTTTCACTCGAATTTAAACCTCTTCGCAAGCAAGGACTTAAACCTCGAGTATCCGGCCATGTACGGCAGGTTAGTGTACAGACAGTCAGAACCATAGTAGTTACAGGTCAAAAGGGCGAGTGGGTTTCGTGGTGCTACTTTCCTATACGGTGGTAGCCAGTGTCGACGTTGGTTACGCCCTGCCGCTTTGATCTACATAGTAGTTGCGTTTTTGCAGATCACATGGTATCTGTTACCACGGTAACCGGATCTGAAATTTATCGTTTTTGCAGTTACCGTGGTATGTAATATTTGACAATTGTGACAATTTCCGAAATTGTGCTTTTCCAAGTGATCGCAAAAGAAAAACTGATACTCAGTCACATCACTAAGTGACGTTTCCCACCAATCTGACAAAAGCTCATTAAAGTGAGATGACTTTTTTCAGATAGCACGATCAGTTACCGCGGTCGGACCGTGTTATCTTAACTGGCCAGATACCACGATAACTGCAAAAACGCCTTTTGACCGTGATATCAGACATCACGATAACTGCAAAAACGACTTTAGAGTGTGGTATCAGATACCATGGTATCTGCAAAAACGCTACTAATGGACGACTACAATCTGACACCTCTATCTCGGCTTTTTGGGGCCATAAAACGTGAAACGTTCTGTTTTCAACAATCGTTGAGAAATACGACAGGGCCTCGCTCCGCTCGAAAATTTCTTTGATTTATTCACGTACAAATGTGTCTACGCTCCCAGCAGTATCGATCTATTGCTACAATACCCCGCCGCACAAACGAGTAACCCTCGTTTTTGAACAAGCGTTGAGAAATCTGAGGGCCTCGCTCCGCTTAGATAATTTTTTCAAATTATTATTAGCGTACAAGCGTGTGGACGCTCACTACAGTATCGATTTATGACAACCGTGCCCCATGCATAAACGCGTAGTGTTTCGTCTTGAACAAGCATAGAGAAATACGACAGGGCCTCGCTCCGCTCGACATTTTTTTTTAATTATTCACGTACAAATGTGTCTACTCCCACAAAAGTATCGGTTGTTTGCTACCATACCCCGACGCATAAACGCGTAACGCCCTGTTTTGAACAAGCGTTGAAAATCTGATGGCCTCGGTCCGCTTAGCTAATTTTTCTAATCATTATTAGCGTACAAACAAGTGGACCCCACTACAGTATCGATTTATGAAAACTGTATCTCATGCATGAACGCGCAACCTTCCGTCTTGAACAGTCGTTGAGAAATGTTGCAGGGCCTCGCTCCGCTCGACTATTCTTGGGGGTAATAATTCGCGTAAAAATATGTCTACTCTCAGTGATGTATAAATTTACGACCCCCCCCCCCCACACCCCAAAGCCACCATACACCACCGCAAGCGCAGTATTTCGACTTTGGTTTTTATTTGCAAAGCGTTAGTTGCAGCACTGCATCACAACGCTCCGCTCGACTATTCTTGGGGGTAATAATTCGCGTAAAAATATGTCTACTCTCAGTGAGGTATAAATTTACGACCCCCCCCCCCCCACACCCCAAAGCCACCATACACCACCGCAAGCGCAGTATTTCGACTTTGGTTTTTATTTGCAGAGCGTTAGTTGCAGCACTGCATCACAACGAAAACTGCAATAATCCCGTGAAAAAGAACGCAGATGGGACAGCAAAGCACGTAATCCGCTGGGTGAAATTTGCTAAAGGCGAAGCTCGAGCCTATCCAGTTAAAGAAGACCCAACTTACGGTATGTAAACTTTATAAGTTAACAAGTTTTAGCAACCATCAAAGTACAGTTAGCTCTTTTTACAACCTCATCCAATGCCAGTACTATAAACATTGGTTTACTATCATATGATGGAGCTAAGATCAATTCCTTCCTCACAGTGCACCACAATTCTTGAAAATGTTCGGTACGTGTTCCGTCATGGTGCGGATCGTATTTTTCTGCACCATCATGGATAGTGCGATCGCGACATAAGAAATTTCACAGTGTAAACGAAGCTTTCTCTGATGTGTAGATCAGCTTAAAACGCTTGCATCCTTTCCATGTAGGTTACGCCTCTACGATTTTAAAAGAAGTGCACAGATCCATCATGGAGGACACAGATTCACAGCTACCGTTTGAAGTCCCCAAGGGTGTAGATCGTCCCGAAGTTGATAAGGAAGCCATTATCCAGAAACACCAGCCACGATTCAAAAAGCTAGTGTAGCCTTCAAGCACAAGATCTTTTCGAAATATAGTAAGTCACTTCCTGATTAAGGGAAAAGAACCTTTATGTCGAACCTTTTGGCTCAGGCCTCGAGAAAACCAGTGTACTGCTGCGATGAATCAGGATATCTCTCCCTGATCTTCCTGTAAACACAAGATGGCAAGGGCACTCGTATAGTCCTCCCCAGGAAATGGTATACCAACCGGACAAACTGACGATACGCGATGTACCTCAACTGCCTAGAAACAAAAAAAAAATCTGTCAAGGCCAGTTATCAACTTATTCTAGAGTAGTAGTGTTACCAGATGTCTCAGCCCCTTTGCATCATGAGCATTATCATCCCAATCACTTTCCTATATTCTGTTACAGTCCACAGAATTTTAGTGTCAGCATGAGCTCCTTTGATAATAAAAACAACCAAAAAATACAACGGCGCTGCTTTGCCTAGAAAAATAAAGATCTATCGAGGCCAGTCATCAACATGTTCTAAGAAAGTAGTGTGACCAGTGTTTTACATGATCTGTCAGCCCTTTGCATCATGAGCATAATCACCCCAATTCGTGTCCTATCTTCTATCACAGGCCACAGAATCTTCGTATCCGCGTCAAACTCTTTGATAGCAAAAACAACAACAACAAGTGCGCAAGCGCTCAAACGTGGAGTGTGAAAGTCGAATGTTTATCACATTCTATAGACAAACAGCTTCAGAACCAAGACATTTCACATCCCCAATAACCAAGCAAGTATTGAAATAACCTAACTTTTAATCATCCCACCTTAAAAGCTTTAAATGTAAACAAACCGCAAGTAAAAATCCAACGACTTGTGACCTGGCTCAAGAAATTAACTCACGGGAAATCTGGGCCCAGCTGCCCATGAACGGGAGGGGGGAGGGCTTGGGACCTACCAAATTCGTTATTACACTTCTTTTTCCTCAAGTATACGAGCTTAGAGTTCGATTCCAATCAAGGGTCAAAAACTTTTTTCATGGACAATTGTTTGTTCCAATGAACACTCCACTAAAAAAATACAACGGCGCTGCTTTGTTTATACTTAGCTAATATTATCATAATACGAGATGATATTTGTTTTGCAAATTTAGCAGCTACCATTGTCTTCAAAACCTGTGAAGTAGTCCCACCGACCTCCCATTGTTTGTTCGCCAGTAGGCATAACCGAAATTAGGTTCTGTTATTTCTAGAGCATCAACTCACCTGTTACCACCACCTGGTAGGTCAGCTCCATGGTGCTCCCTGTAGGACCAGTAAGCAGTGCGTAGCGCCCATGGTCTAAGGCAGGAGTCAACGAATCCGACGTGGTCCGTTATGCACAGAGGCAGTACCGAAGCTTCAGCTGCATCTGGGTCAGGTCTGTTCCGGAATTCGTCGACTTTCATCTGCTCCTGACAACAAATGTTCTCTGCCTCTGTTGGCCAGACAATGCATTGTTTACATTTACACCTGCAAAAATAAGTTAAGTTCAAAGAGCGGCCAGCTTGCAATTTTGTTATATTGTCTATGGTGCAAATTTTCAAGGACCATGCAAGAGATCTATCTGACCATGCCAAACAGTTGATAAAGTTGATATTGCACCAAAGTGCTCATATGTGTTTCTTAAAAGCAGTTAAATATTATCATTACACAGATGACTACTATTTTGTGTGTACAGTAGTGCAAAGAAAGCATGGCTTTTCGTACCCTTAAACGGTCACATGTATTAGTGACGGTTCGTTTAGGTTCAGACAGAGCTGCTCCTTTCTTTCAGCAGAGGCATAACAATGTTACTGCAATGCAATGTTACCATTCCAGCTCCCAAACAATCATATGTCATATGGTTGTTTTGGAGCTGTGATAAACGACAACCCATAAAACAATAAGACCCACTAACTCGATTACACCTGATATACACGTTAGGGGAAGGAACATAGTAATAGCAAATAGTAAAGGAATTTGGTCAACCCAACCCTTGCTATCCAAAACAACGTTCTCTGCCAAAGTCCCAAGGAATGAGCTATAAAGTTGTTTTGACAGTTACAATGATGTCTGATATCATGGTCAAAAGGCATTTTGCAGTTATTGTGGTATCTGGCCAGTTTTCGTTGTATCTGATATTCAGATACATATCTGATATTCCGATACCACAGTTGGACCGTGACAACTGATTGTGAAATATGACAGGGCCTCGCTCCGCTCGACAATTTATTTTAATTGTTCACATACAAATGTGTCTACTCCCAAAACAATATTGATTGTTCTCTACCATACCCCAACGCATAAATGCAAAACCCCCGGTTTTGAAAAATCTGAGGGCCTCGCTCCGCTTAGATAATTTTTTCAAATCAATAATAGTGTACAATATGACAGGGCCTCGCTCCGCTCGACAATTTATTTTAATTGTTCACATACAAATGTGTCTACTCCCAAAACAATATTGATTGTTCTCTACCATACCCCAACGCATAAATGCAAAACCCCCGGTTTTGAAAAATCTGAGGGCCTAGCTCCGCTTAGATAATTTTTTCAAATCAATAATAGTGTACAAACGTGTGTACCCCCACTACAGTATACCGATACCACAGTCAGAACGTGATAACTGATAGTGAAGTACGGTATCTGTGGAGTCTAGCTTTTCTGTCCGACTGGTGGGAAAGAAATTATGTCAATGTAGATCTAAGTGGATTTCTATATTTCGTTTTGGATTATTTCCAAAATCTCAAATCCTGCAATTGTCGTTTTAGAAGAGCAGCCGTGTATCAGCTATCACTGTAACTGCAGAAATGACTAATTGCAGAACGAGTTACAGCGTTAACAGACACCATGGTATCTGCAAAAATGCAACTATGTACACAGAGGACCCTGAAAATTTAAAAAACTAGTGCGATGACAAGTCTTCTTCATGCCTGCTATGATAAACCTTTTAAACTTGGGAACGAACATTAACAGAAATGATATTACTTCACAGCGCAAATTACAATCTCATCAAACTCAGAAGAAGCATGATAAAGCAAAGATTAATGCAAAGTAATGAGCACAAGCAATAACATGAAGCAAAAAGTCAACCTACATACGCCCTTATTTTTTGGCCTTTACTAGCTTTCAAGACACACAGCAGAAAAAATAAAATATATCTGAGAGCCTAGTCACACTGGGCTCAAAATAATGCCAATTTAACGAACAACTGAAAATCGCTATGGAACGTGAGATTTGATGGGCTTTGTGGCAGCTTGGGGATAATGAGCAGACTGTATTTACGGGTCAATTACATTTCCTGTAACATAATTATATGCTCTGTTTTGCTCTAATTGATCTTCTGAATTTAAAACGACAACATTCAGAATTAGATTTATCTTTTTCTTTTTTCTTCTTTTGCAACCCAAAAAGCCCGGAAATGAGTCCAGTTTGACTCATTCCTTATGTCAACAGGAACCTGAAACACTGGAACGCTTTTGCCTTGACTCACAGCAGATTCCTAACTTATCGTTTTCATTTGTCAGACTACGAAGTTTAGTTTTTATAAATTTAGAAGACATTTTTTTAAAACCCAATTTTTGCAAATTTCTATTTGCTTCAATAATCGCAAATACCACAGAAAACAAACACAAACTCTTGAGCAAAAGTTATCCACCCCCAGCGTGACTTCATCTTTCAGCAAAATAAAAAGTTCCTGCCAATAATTTGTATGTCATAATTGTAAGCAGGCTACTGTAATCTATGGCCTCTACACCAGTCTACCACAAATCCCGAATTTTTGGATACCCTATGTCAAATGCTGGGTATATCTAGCATTTGGCATAGCCCATGGCTAACGCTGGATACCCTATGCCAAAGGTTGGACACCTGTTGGTAACCTAACTCTGACCTACCTCGAAATAAATGAGTTCTGATTGGTTGATTTTTTAGCTTCACTCAAATCATCAATATTTTACTGGGTTACAGTATCCAGCACCTGGCATAGTGTATCCAGCGTTAGGCATAGGGTATGCCAAACGCTAGACATACCCAACGTTTGGCATAGGGTATCCAAAAATCAGGGTTTTGTGGTTGACTGCTCTACACTCTCAGCCACCAAAAATGGTACACTATGATTACGACACCTATTGAGAAGCATGCCTCTACAGTACTATCCACCATTATGCCACTATCCACTACTGCCAAAGGTTACCTAGACTACAGTAAGCTGTCAAGCACATACCAGTTCGAGGCATCTTCATCATCTTTTCGTGGTGGGCCTGCTGGCTCAACCCTCCTTGTTTCTTGAGAAGTTGAGGGCACTTCTGGAGGAGCAATTGGCTGGTACAAGTATCCAGCACTGCCCTGTTCTTCCTGGAGAAAATCCTCCTCACTACTGCTAGTGCTGGCACGACTGCTACTGCTCGACATATTAAGCAAATCTAGACTAAACACAGAGCAAACTAGATGCAGCACTTGCACTATTTGAATATTACGACATAGCAACGGCAAGTTCTCGAAAACATACGTAGCGGCAACGTAGAAATTCGAGTAACAACTTGGAAACACTGCCAATCTCACGATCACCGTGATAAACGGTCGAAGACCGCTAACTTCGAGATAAAGGATTTTCCATCATAAAAGGTTTCGGATGAAAGCAGATCTACTAGGGGGAGGGGTGGAGTGGAGAAATAGCTACTTAGGTCGCTGAAGCTTTAACTTTTCATTGACTTATTGATTTTATAGTGTCAGAGTAAGTTTCAAGGGCCGTTTACTGGTCACCGTACCCTACTAGAAAAGAAAAAAACTGAACAATTAAAAAAGAATGCAAATAACCACAGCTGCACGTGCTCTGGGCAAAAATGTAGTATTTTACCATCACTGTTATGGTGGGAAATGTCTTTGGGCTTAAGACAGCCTTAGTGGCCTAGTGCCCACCAAAATGACAGCCAACTACTTGCCAAAAAGAATGCCAAGGTACAGGAGGGGTATCCAACCTCGTTTTTACATATCCTCGTTTTCCTCTCGTCAATTACGCAAAATTTCTTTACAAGGCCTATAACCTGCTGTAAAACTCACCATAAATCACGAAAAAAATCAGAATTCACTTGTATGTATAATTTAATTTGTTTAATTAAACTATTCTTTTGTTTCAGGATGTCTGGCGATCGAGGTTGTGTTTCGGCTGTCGAGCTCACGTACAGAATAATAGCATTCAAGAGATTCGTCGCGGAGGATCTGTTGTGGACCCAGTGGCTCTACATTTTAGGAGTGGATGTTGAGACTTTGGTCGAACACAGAATTCAGAAAAAAGGTCACCCCATGTGAGCGACGAAGATTTGGCAATTCATCTGTTAACACCGCAAGCCCCTCTGCTTTCTCAAACATTGTTCCCACTCTGTCCTCCAACACAAACAACAGACAGGACTCTGTGAAGTTCCCCTCCACAACAAGAAAATCAATTTGGAAAATTCCATAGGAACATGACCAATCTGCATTGCGCCTATACCACCAACATTTTGGCACGGCACTGATCTACTGCCTGTTCGTTCACTTCTTAGCCTTGGTACTATTTCGTGAAGGTGGGGCATGAAGATCCCCAATGCAAATCGGTCATATGGGTTTTGAACCTGCTGCACACGGAGACGCAAGCCACACGGTGGCCTGAGTCGATAGGCAAAGTATCCTCTGATAGAGGCTTCAATCGAGATCAGCACTTTCATCTCCTGCAATGACAAAAACTATATGAGCGCACTCCTTGGAATCTCCAGCTCGAGTGAAACCTGATGTGGTACTCATTTAGTATTACGTAAACTCCCTGTTGATGTTGATGTTGTCGTCACAAAAAAGCCCGCTACAACGGAAGAATTAATAAATTAAAAAATTTGTCAGCATAGTACAGTACTGAACAAGACCAAAGGTTTCGATGGGATCCCAAAAACTCAATATCTGATCCAGACAACTGGGTCTTGTCTTAGCCAGATCCAGTCTTCGCCAGACTCCTTGAACATTTTTACAATTAAAATTCAGAAACAGATTAAGGCCAAATAGCTAATCACCTGAGAAAACCAAATTCAGATCTGGATTCAGCATGTGTGTTTACCTCTATAAGTCATATCTGTTTTAACGAAAACTTCCTGCCACTTCTGCCAATTTCCCGGTTCCGGCCAAACTCCAGAACTACTTGTCTGGCGAAAAAAGAAAGCTCAAAGACGAAATCAGGGTATCTTCTTTCCCCAGTAATGAACATCTAATCAACTTCAAATAGAAATTTAGCTTATAACAAATTTTCCGAATCCAGCCGGATTCCGGTCGAACTGTATGTCCGGGTAAAATATGATTGTCATACAGGGACTCAGCATCTCTTCTTACCCCTAAATCGCTTATCTAATCAACTAGAAATAAAACTTTGACTTCCAACAGTTTTCCGGTTTTGGCCGGATTCCGGACGAACTACATGTCCGGGTAGAAAATTGTTTTCACAGAAGTGTTCAGCATGTCTTCTTGCCCTAAATCGAACATCTAATCCACTCCAAATAAAACTTTTAATTTTGACAAACTTTCCGGCTTAGGCCGGATTCCGGTCGAAATACTTGTCCGTCGAGAAAATAGTTCTCACCATCGTCTTCAGCATGTCTTCCTACCTCTAAATCGAACATCTAATCAACTTCAAATAAAACTTTTACTTTCAACAAACTTTCCGGTTTGGGCCGGATTCCGGGCGAAATACTTGTCCGTCGAGAAAATAGTTTTCACCATCGTCTTCAGCATGTCTTCCTACCCCTAAATCGAACATTTAATCAATTTCAAATAAAACTTTTACTTTCAACAAACTTTCCGGTTTGGGCCGGATTCCGGGCGAAATACTTGTCCGTCGAGAAAATAATTTTCACCATCGTCTTCAGCATGTATTCCTACCCCTAAATCGAACATCTAATCAACTTCAAATAAAATTTTTACTTTCAACAAACTTTCCGGTTTTGGCCGGATTCCGGGCGAACTACTTGTCCGATGACAAAATAGTTTTCACCATCGTGTTCAGCATGTCTTCTTACCCCATAATCGACTATCACATTAGCTGTTTCAAAATATTTTGTTTGTCCCTTAATTTGAATCCCCTCCCCCACCCCTAAATGTAGAGCTACAAAGCCCATCTACGAACTTGACTGGTCCGACGACCCAACGAACCCTTACACCAAGTTTCATCAAAATATCTCATTCCCTTCGAGAGTTATCGTGCTTACAGACGGACGGACAGACGGACGGACGGACGGACGGACGGACAGACGGACAACTTTTGCGATGTCATAGGTATCCCTCCACTTACGTTTTGGGATCCCAAAAACCCGAATCTCCATTGGCTATCAGAAGTAACTAACGTTGATATTGTAGCATTGTCTTAAGTGTGCTCGACTTACCGAATTAATGCTTGCCATTATTGTATCTTGAATGTCTGATTAATGAGGCGCAAACTGCTGTCAAAATTTGCTGGGTCGAATTGCAGTCAAATTATGCGGCAATAGGTCAATGACCCCGGTCTACTCTGGTCGTTTAGTATTTTTAAGTACTTACTTTTTTAACCTTGCAGTTTGCGATTCCTTCCGGGATTCCTATCTTGCATAGCAACAACACCAATCGTGATAATTGCGTGAGATCCTGGGATACTCCCTGGTATGGCCATGCTAATTTGCTAGAACTAATTCAGTTTATGATTTTATTAGGACCCAATCATGTCTGATAGCGACGACAGTATCATCTACCATGGCAGCACAAGTGCTAGTCCGGTCCCCACACGAGACTCTGCTAGTACAGCACCAACTGCCCCAGTACACCAACCAACTGCGAGCATACCACAGGCCAAATGTACACCCACAGCTTCAACTGCAGCGCAATGCGTGGCTATTTCTGTGGCTTCCACTGCCAACATGCCACAGACTGCTAGAAATCCGCGAAGCCGCACAGGGAACAGGAAGCACACCCCAACGCGTGTGGAAAGCGCCGTGAACGCGGTCAAAATGGGAAGACTAAGTATACCAGAGGCTTCAACCCACTTCAAAATTCCGAGGTCGACATTGTCGGAAAAAATAAACGGGAAGCATACCAAAAAAATCGGTCCCGCTTCCACGTTTACCGACGAAGAGGAGAGACAGATAGCACAATATATTGTGCAATTGGGCAAGAGGGAATGGCCCAGACAGTGGACGGAATGAGACATACAGTAAGACAGTGGTTTAAAGATACTCAGCGTCAAAATCAATTTGTGGACAGTTTGCCGACCACTCACTGGTTTTACCGTTTCATGAACAGACATAAAATTTCACCCCGGAAACCCCAAGTCCTCGACAAGGGACGCGCGTGCGTGACGAAAGGGGTTATATATACTTGGTTTGAATCGATCACTGAGGCTCTAGCTGAAGAGTTCAATCCATCTGTGCTTCTCGGCCCCTCCCGGATCTTCAATGCCGATGAAACATCGGTTTTGTTGGCGCCTCATAATAAGAAGGTTTTGTACCAAACTGGTCAAAAGAGTGTCCGCACTGTTGTGGAAGAGGCTCCTAAGGACAATGTCACGGCAATGATGACCATCGCCGCTGACGGGTCGGTTGCCTGCCCGTTTATAGTGTACAAGGACACGAAGCAACGGCGAATCACGCACGCGGATCCGAGTGGTTATTGGCCTGGATTTACGGATTCAGGATGGATGACGACCGAAGCCTTCCGCTGCTATGTGACACATTTTGCGTCATGGCTTGAAACAAGGAAGGTTAAACTTCCCGTCCTCATGTTTGTGGATAATCATCGGTTCTCACTGGGACCTAACCGCAGAGGCTTGGTGCAGGAAGCGAGGCATACTCATCGTTCTCCTTCCCCCAAACTGCACCCACATACTCCAGCCACTCGACATTTCTTTCTTCGCCGCCTTCAAGGCGCATTATGAAACTTGCAGGGACAGGTTGAAGTCGGAGTTCCCAGGAATGAAGATTACCTTCGATAACATGCCTAGCCTGATTATAAGGGCTCTGGACCAGATAACAAACGACACTACTCCAGAATCCTTCCGCTGCAAAGGAATATTTCCCTTCAACAGAGAAGCTGTCGATTACTCGAAGCTTGTCGACCATGAGATTGACTTGAGCAATCCTTTGGTTACTTCAGAACCCCAACTCCCCCCCCCCTGACACATGACAGTGCGCAGTGCAGCTCCATCCAAGCTTCTGTGGACCCACTGGACAGGCCATCCACCTCATCGGCCACTCCAACCGCCAGAACCCAGCAATCCATCTCATCGGCCACACCAGTTACCGGAACGCAGGCTCTCGGCCCTCGCCAGCTTGCCTTTGGGTCTGCCTGCAAAGCGACAATACAAGGAACGTTAAGACCCCAAGAGGCAAAAAAAATGCTTGATTTTGTCCAGTGCCGGCTAGAGCGGGGACAAAAGGAAGAATTTGAACAGGCTCATGCTAATGGAACTAGTTTAGAGGGACCAACGTTTTGTATTTGGAAAGGTTTGAGGCGGATTGCAGACCCCGCAATTCCCCAGTTAGTGCGGAACACTTCAGTCGCTCAAAGTGCAAAGTAGTCCCAGTCCCACAAGCTCCAGTGGCACCAACACAGCAAACTTCGCAATTAGCCCCGAAACGGCCGCAACTGCAGTTAAAAATGTTTGCATCCCCGGATATAAAAAAAACGCTGAGAGGATTGAACGTTTCCAAAAGGAAAAGAAGAGAGGCGAAAACGAAAAGAGAAAAAAGAAGCAGGAAGAGGACGGTGAAGAACCTTGCAAGGCTTCACCTTGTCACCTGCCGAATCGCAATACGGTTCGGTGGGTGCAATGTGACGTTTGCAAGGATTGGTACCATTTTAGTTGCGTTGGTATATTCGAGGACGAATTCGATTGCACTGAAGACTATGTATGTGGAAAGTGTAGGGGAGATCCTTGATTTGTTTTAATCGTATATTTTTAATTGAAGTTGAATTTAAACCTTAGTCAGCAACTGGTCAGCAATAAACATATGTTTTCTTTTCCATACTGTGAACAGCGCTCATGTTCTCTTGAATCACATCACCTATATACAGCCTATATACAAAGGGGTTTCAAAAATGCTGCTCAATTTAGAAACTACAACAGCACAGCAGCACAATAGCTGATCCAGGATAATAACTGTAAGTTTGTATTCAGTGGTGTTTGGGGTGGAAGTTGTGTCCACTCACAACCGTCAGCACAAGCTGATCGAGAATATGTTTTGCGCAATCGAGGTTAGATTACCGTATTCGAGGTATTGTAAATACACTTGGATGGACTTTGAAAATCTTTGTTTAATTCTGGGTAAAAGTTTGCTAAAAGTAGATTATGTTTTCATATTCTTCAGAAATCCAGCCTCATTTTCGAATATTGCTTGGTTTTTTATATTGCCCTGAAACAAAGATAACAGAAAATCAAATCACTCAGTTTTCAGAATTTTAGAAATTTCTCTGAGAACCCCTCCTGTAGTCGAAAAGTTAACAAAGTGTTCAAAAAGCATACCTCTACCGTACATGAAATAACAACAAGAAATGACTGGCCTGCTTCTAATCTTCTATTTATTTTTCATTTATTCAAATGATTCACTTGAAAACTTGGTTAAGAAAGCATATCAGCAACGAGGCTGAAACAAGCATTTGTTAAGGTTTTTGAATAGTTCGCGTATACTTATGTAAGAACCATCTACCAGCCAAATAGATAGCTTGTTCACACGGGACTGAAATAAGCGCGTAAACAGCGGCAGCGGCAGATCGCGGTTTGGGGTTGACGGGAGAATTAAAAAGAAAAACCTAATTCCGAATTTTCTTTTTGTTTGTAACAAAATATATAAAATTAACACAAACATCTTGTGAGTTTGTCAAAGTCAAATGTGTTGATGTGTGGTCTTAAGAGTAGATAAAAGCCACAAATCGAATATTGACAGATTTCAGGAGAATCAGTCAATTTCAAGTTAAAAAGCAAATAAAATTAATTTAAATATTTTTGTTTTTAAAACTGAACATCAAATATAGCTAATAATAGATAGATATAAATAATACGAGAATACAATGCAATGATTTAGTGTAGTTCTGTCACTTTTCAGTGAAGGTTGAATGGGAAAATTATTCAAATTATTGTTTTTATCCAGGTTTTATCTAAGAAAAACATTGAAAAAAGTAACAGACATAAACAGAACATACACTATTAAATTTAGAGAGTTCTTCCACCTTTTTTTTGAAATCATCCTTGTATGCTCAATATAAAAATCATGTTATGTTCACATTGCTCTGACAGAATTTGAACTGGATTGACCTAAAAGTCGCCAAGCTTGAGAGATTGCACCATACTACACGAAAACGGACGGGATCCTAACGAAAATATTTAACATTAACAAGTATAGGACTTTCAAATTTGAAATGAAATCATCGGCGTTTTATCATCATTCTGAGCCAGGGACTTGCTGGAAACGTAAATAGGGATACTCCTTAACCGTTTAGTTCTATTTTTGCAAAAGAGTTCCCATGGAAGTAAGAGTATGAAGGCGTCAAAGTTTGTAAACAAAGATGGAGTCTCGTCCTATTAGTCGATAATGACACACTTTTTCAAATCCGCGTCATCGCCGACCAATAGGACTCGAGACTCCGTTTTTGTGTCAAACTTTGAAGCCTTCAAGCTCTTACTTCCATTGATACTCTTTTGCAAAAACAGAATTATGCGGTTAAGGAATAGCCCAATTAACATTTCCAGCAAGTTTCTGGCTCAGAATGATGATAAAACTCCGACAATTCAATTTTAAAGTTGGAAGTCCTATAGCTCTCAGTGTTAAATTTTGTTGTTATGATCCCGTGATGATGATGTAGAAATATCCGTTTTCATCGGGTAGGGTGCAATCTCTCTATACACTGAGCGTGTTCCATCCTACTTACCGTAGTTACTACGCATGACGTCACGAATTCTGGCTATTTGCCGTCAAGGCTGGAACGATTTTTCGATTTTCCAGCAGGATCTCACGCCAGGGGCGAATCCGACCAATCACGTTGCAGAGATGCGTAGTTACTACGCTTACTACGCTCCCGAGCATGGTAAGTAAATAGTAACTATTAGTTACTATTCCGACAAGGTTGGAACGGTCAGCGTAGTAACTTTTCGTGAGGATGGAACGGAAATAGTAACTAATAGCAACTATTGTTAGAAGGGTGGAACACGCTCACTATGAGCGTGTTCCATCGTACTTACCTTAGTTACTACGCATGACGTCACGAATTCTGGCTTTTCCCGTCAAGGCTGGAACGATTTTTCTATTGTCTGCAGAATGTCATGCCACGGGCGAATCCGACCAGTCACGATTCAGAGAGCGTGTTCCACCCTCGTACCAATGGTAACTATTATTTACTATTTCCGTTCCAACCTCACCAAAAGTTACTACGCTGACCGTTCCAACCTTCTCGAAATAGTAACTAATAGTAATTATTTGCTTACCACGCTCGGGAGCGTAGTAACTACGGATCTCTGAATCGTGATTGGTCGGATTCGCCCGAAGCATGATATTCTGCGGGAAAATAAAACAATCGTTCCAGCCTTGACGGAAAAATTCAGAATTTGTGACGTCATGCGTAGTAACTACGGTAAGTAGGATGGAATACACTTAGACGACTCGAACTCAGCAACTCAAATCCTGTGTCAAACAATTACTGCGATCTTCGGGCGCACCTGCGATACCCGAGGGGCGCACCTGCGATACCCGAGGGGACACCGCTTCTGGCTCTTCTGCTAGGTACCCGGCGATTTTGCATCGCAAGGACAGTTAGTCATCAAGAGTATTACATCATTTCCAGTAGTACAGATGACTGCTCGTTAGATAGTTCTACTCGGTCCCGAATGAAACAAGGCAAAAGTCAGTCAAATTTGTCGACACTAGTGACGGAGACCTAATAAAATAGGCACTGTCTAGGGAACCAGGAGCCTTAGTTTATTACATTTCCTGCGGGCTAAGGAACCGGTAGTTCTCACGGAAACCAAACCATGAGCGTGTTCCATTATACTTACGTAGTTATTACGCATGAGGTCGCGAATTCCAACTTTTTGCCGTCAAGGCTGGAACGGTCTTTCTATTTTCCACGGGCGAATCCGACCAATCACGTTACAGAAATGCGTAGTTACTACGCTCCCGAGCATGGTAAGCAAATTGTAACTATTAGTTACTATTTGCTATTAGTTACTATTTCGAGAAGGTTGGAATGGTCAGCGTAGTAACTTTTCCTGAGGATGTAACCGAAATAGTAACTAATAGTAATTATTGTTAGAAGGGTGGAACACGCTCCATAAGAGCTGCGATTCCGGGATCTGACGTCAAAGACTAAAGGCATTTTCTCGCCGTTCCCAGAGGACTCCTCGCGTTTTTGTTTGTCCCGGGGACTCACTCCCCGTATTCTCGTGAGTCCCCACGGACGGGTGATGCTCCTATTATCTTCACCATCATCAAAAAGCTAACTATTTCATTCAAATAGTTGTTGCTATACCGGTATCTTAGCTCTCAATATCCGCGTTCGTTTTCGTCGTTCGTGGGTATGAAGAACGTCGTTCCAATATTTTCATATTAGTCAAATTTGAAATGAAATCATCGGCGTTTTATCATCATTCTGAGCCAGGGACTTGCTGGAAACGTAAATAGGGATACTCCTTAACCGTTTAGTTCTATTTTTGCAAAAGAGTTCCCATGGAAGTAAGAGTATGAAGGCGTCAAAGTTTGTAAACAAAGATGGAGTCTCGTCCTATTAGTCGATAATGACACACTTTTTCAAATCCGCGTCATCGCCGACCAATAGGACTCGAGACTCCGTTTTTGTGTCAAACTTTGAAGCCTTCAAGCTCTTACTTCCATTGATACTCTTTTGCAAAAACAGAATTATGCGGTTAAGGAATAGCCCAATTAACATTTCCAGCAAGTTTCTGGCTCAGAATGATGATAAAACTCCGACAATTCAATTTTAAAGTTGGAAGTCCTATAGCTCTCAGTGTTAAATTTGTTATGATCCCGTGATGATGATGTAGAAATATCCGTTTTCATCGGGTAGGGTGCAATCTCTCTATACACTGAGCGTGTTCCATCCTACTTACCGTAGTTACTACGCATGACGTCACGAATTCTGGCTATTTGCCGTCAAGGCTGGAACGATTTTTCGATTTTCCAGCAGGATCTCACGCCAGGGGCGAATCCGACCAATCACGTTGCAGAGATGCGTAGTTACTACGCTTACTACGCTCCCGAGCATGGTAAGTAAATAGTAACTATTAGTTACTATTCCGACAAGGTTGGAACGGTCAGCGTAGTAACCTTTCGTGAGGATGGAACGGAAATAGTAACTAATAGTAACTATTGTTAGAAGGGTGGAACACGCTCACTATGAGCGTGTTCCATCGTACTTACCTTAGTTACTACGCATGACGTCACGAATTCTGGCTTTTCCCGTCAAGGCTGGAACGATTTTTCTATTGTCCGCAGAATGTCATGCCACGGGCGAATCCGACCAGTCACGATTCAGAGAGCGTGTTCCACCCTCGTACCAATGGTAACTATTATTTACTATTTCCGTTCCAACCTCACCAAAAGTTACTACGCTGACCGTTCCAACCTTCTCGAAATAGTAACTAATAGTAATTATTTGCTTACCACGCTCGGGAGCGTAGTAACTACGGATCTCTGAATCGTGATTGGTCGGATTCGCCCGAAGCATGATATTCTGCGGGAAAATAAAACAATCGTTCCAGCCTTGACGGAAAAATTCAGAATTTGTGACGTCATGCGTAGTAACTACGGTAAGTAGGATGGAATACACTTAGACGACTCGAACTCAGCAACTCAAATCCTGTGTCAAACAATTACTGCGATCTTCGGGCGCACCTGCGATACCCGAGGGGCGCACCTGCGATACCCGAGGGGACACCGCTTCTGGCTCTTCTGCTAGGTACCCGGCGATTTTGCATCGCAAGGACAGTTAGTCATCAAGAGTATTACATCATTTCCAGTAGTACAGATGACTGCTCGTTAGATAGTTCTACTCGGTCCCGAATGAAACAAGGCAAAAGTCAGTCAAATTTGTCGACACTAGTGACGGAGACCTAATAAAATAGGCACTGTCTAGGGAACCAGGAGCCTTAGTTTATTACATTTCCTGCGGGCTAAGGAACCGGTAGTTCTCACGGAAACCAAACCATGAGCGTGTTCCATTATACTTACGTAGTTATTACGCATGAGGTCGCGAATTCCAACTTTTTGCCGTCAAGGCTGGAACGGTCTTTCTATTTTCCACGGGCGAATCCGACCAATCACGTTACAGAAATGCGTAGTTACTACGCTCCCGAGCATGGTAAGCAAATTGTAACTATTAGTTACTATTTGCTATTAGTTACTATTTCGAGAAGGTTGGAATGGTCAGCGTAGTAACTTTTCCTGAGGATGTAACCGAAATAGTAACTAATAGTAATTATTGTTAGAAGGGTGGAACACGCTCCATAAGAGCTGCGATTCCGGGATCTGACGTCAAAGACTAAAGGCATTTTCTCGCCGTTCCCAGAGGACTCCTCGCGTTTTTGTTTGTCCCGGGGACTCACTCCCCGTATTCTCGTGAGTCCCCACGGACGGGTGATGCTCCTATTATCTTCACCATCATCAAAAAGCTAACTATTTCATTCAAATAGTTGTTGCTATACCGGTATCTTAGCTCTCAATATCCGCGTTCGTTTTCGTCGTTCGTGGGTATGAAGAACGTCGTTCCAATATTTTCATATTAGTGTTTTCTTTGGCACGTTCTATCAACGTCATTTCACGAACGACATTGATACGAAAACGTTAATCGTTGAAATATCTTAATATTTGCAACAGTGGCTATAATAAAGTACTAAAATGGATTTTAGCATAACAGGACCAAAGTTTTAAACTTACAACTTTAATTTGTTTTGTCGAGAATTTTGAAAATTCGCGCCTAATTACTGAACGGAGATGTTGGAAATGACTTTCCGGCTCAGTTCGTCGTTTCAAGAACGACGATTAGAGTAGAGTAGTGTAGAGATACATTTATTAAGAAAACAGACACTATTCACCTTTCGCCTGCCAAGAAAGGCAATGAAGCTTGGAAGGGCAAGCGACGTAATTCATTTATAATTATTCACTACATTCATACCGAGCTACTCTTACACTAAAAATTCAACTAATGAATGATAAAGATGAAAAGACAAGAAGAAGATGATATAGCAACAAATAAAGAAAACCGGAGAATAATACCTTGAATAAAATGGATCACCATTGAATTGGCAGTTCGATTGAAACGGCAGTTCAACCGAACAAAGAAAACTCCTTATTATCGGCAGTTTAACGCCGTTCACGAATGGCGTTGTGAAGAAAACGCTTGTGGTAGAACGACGGTTGGAACGGCGAACCGAACGACGAAAACAAAAGCAGCTAATATGTGGGTTCCGGTATTGTATTTTTCCCATGTTATGTTCTAAGTCACTGAAAATCCCGGCATCCTAGCTATCATCTAAAGTATTCCGTGAGTTCTATATTCCATGTACCCAATACCGGAGAACAAGATCCAATTCTATAGTTTCCGGTATCACCTCCTAGCTTTTGAGTATATAATTCCGTAAGACTACCGGATGAAGTTTCGTGAGCTACTTCAGTACTCTTGATGACTATCTCTCCTTGCCTATGAAAAATCTCGGGCCTCTCCGGGTATCTAGCGGAAGAAAGGCAGAAGAGGTGTCGAAGCTGCTCCAAAAGATCGCGGTGATTGATTGACACAGGATTTAAGTCGTTGAGTTTGATTCGTACGGACGCGCTTACTTCTACTACCGTGACGGGAGCCAGCACATACAAGTTTCCGTTAGTCAATGACGTCAGATCCCGGAATCGTAACTCATATGGTTTGATTTCCGTGAGAATTAGCCGTAGGAAATAAAGCCCGTAGGCCGTAGGACATAAAGCACGGCTCCCGGTTCCCTAGACAGTGCCAGTAAAATAAGGATCAACAAGGTAATGAGCAGAAAATAATAGCTGTCACATTCTACTCATAGGACAGTTATAAAAGTCCATTGCTCAAGCAGACCCAGATTTTCAACTAATTTATTGTATTACTTTTACCATATCTGTAGACAAGCACTGATGATGAGAAGCATTTGATTTAGAGAAACTAGTCTTCTTGGAAGGGCTAAACTGTGATATAGTGAATCACATCCAGATCACATCATCGAAAGCTCAAAGACTACAAGTTTCAAGAATAAGTTACAAGACAAGGGATAACAAGAAAACGGCCGATTTTCGTAGCGCCTTCTAAATGAAGTCGGAAATGTTTATCTGTGATGGATTTAATTCAAAGTAAAGCATTAGAAGTGTAAATTGTGCTTTAACATCCCAACTAGAGTTTCAAGTACGTCTGCAAAAGTTTTGGATAACATTTTTTCAAATGTACCTTTCAAATCACCGAGAGTACTTGTGAATACTGATTCTGATCATTTGGTGTTTTTGCTGATTTTGAGGTGGATATCGTTAAGCGGAAAATTTCGGTACAAGGTAAAAAGGTTATAGTTCTCGATCATGATACACTTTTAAAATTAAAGAATAATTTGAAAAAAATTGAATGGATGCATCAAGTTGATGATGAGAGTGATGTAAGCATACTGTTTTCAAGTTTTTATTCTAAACTTTTGGATATGACTAACGACGTGTCCGTTAAGAAGAATCTAAACGATCGAAAACACACTGGGAAGAAGCCATGGTTTAACACAAGATCTTCTTCTTAAAATAAATATAAGAGATAGATTATTCAAGGTTCAATCGTTGAAACCTACAGTTGAGAATTTTGCGACGCTGAGAATTTGTCGCGGAAACACGACTGTGTGCCACTCAGTCGAGCCACAATCGACCCACAAACTGCTTGTGGGAGCACGGAAAAACGCCTTTAACTCGCGAGTCCCCATGGACGGGGAATGCTCCGATTCTGAACACCATCAGAGAACTCCCTTTGAGTTTCGGAAGGGAATCAATTTTTGGTGGTGTTGGTGCAATGTAAAATTAATTAAAAACGCTCAGAATAAACTAAATTAAAAATAAAGTGGATCCAGACCTAATTTCATCTGCTGCATATTTTTTCTTCCTACAAAATCCATTTTGGAAGCATTCCCCGTGTTCTCGTTGTTTTCTGTCCGCGGAATCCGCTTCGAGTGTCTACCTCTACTCTCGCCGTTCCCCTTGATCCTCGGGGAGTCCTCGGGGAACGGCGAGATTACGTCTATAATCTGTGACAAATACCGTGGATAAGATTGCTATATAGTAAATGCTAGACAAAGCAGTTTGACAGATCAGAGATAAGTGGATGACACATAGGGACAGTAGCACTGTAAACAGTTATTGGCTAGGTCCAAGAGGAATTGAAAATAGCCACACCTAGCTTATTACATAAAAAAAGTGATGTGTCATTGTTTATTCTATGCTATCGTTTCTAGCGGCAAAAAATAACAAATCTGGAGGGTATTTTATGAAGGGCGTATACTTTATATGACTAACTCCAAAACACGCGAAAGAACGAGAAGCGTCCCCAGAATGATGACTCAAATTCTTTGCCAACCTATCAGCGGCGTTCGTTGGGGACAGCTGTCGTGACGCCTCCGGCTCTTCCGCTAGGTAGACGTGCAAAAGTATTCTTTACCGGTGTGGAGAGGGGGAACGAGAAGGCAGTCGGCAGAGAGGACGAGAAGTCACCGGTGAGATGAAATACGCTTTGGAGGACCTGTCTTACCTACAATACTAATACAATCTACTTCCATAATCATTCCATACATTTCTAAGCCCGGAGGCCCCAATTTCGTAATGTACATTCTAACCCCTCTAACAAAACCATCAGGAAAACCGGTTGCGTAAATTTTTTCCCTGTTTTCGCTACAAGTCAACGGGTCTCGGAAAAGGCTTAAAACAGCCGAAACCGTGGGTTATTTGTTCAAAGCACAGCATAGTTTTAAAAGATTGTAAGTTGAATAGTAAATAGTGCTAGGGGTGCTTTAAGCCCCGTTCGCAAGCATGCCTAGCCAAGTACATATGTCTAGCATCACCGTTCACACCTAGGGCCTCGGCACAAACTTTAATCTAGGCATGGAGTTCTCGGCTCTAGGACTCGGTGCCTGGCTAATTGGGAACGTGCCTACACTGTAAAAAGTTTCTCCGAATAAGGATGCAGTATTTGCTACTGGGATTAATTTTATCTCTATTCGGATAAAATTAATCCGAGTTAGGGATAATCTTATCTCAATAAAGACAAGACTAATCCCAGTAGCAAATACTGCAAGATTTCTTTTTACAGTGTAGGCATCTGCCCTTGGCTAGGCATGGCTGTGAACGCGGAGGAGCTATAGACAATGGCGAGAAAAGACCAGAAGCAGCCTAGAGTGAACGAACTTATTTTTTTATTTCTAATTATGTTTTACTGTTGCAGAAGAACCAGATCGAGACGTCGGCTCTGGTAAGATCAAGACGAAACACGCGTTGGAGGAGACACACCAGACAACGGCGAGAAAAGACCAGAAGCAGCATAGAGTGAACGAACTTGTTTTTTTCTTCTTTAGTCTTTAGTCCAGTATAGTCTTCAATGGACTAATCAGAACGAGAAGTCGGCTCTGGTGATATAACAAGGTGGGACGACAAACCCGTTATAGGGCTTAACCCCCCCCCCCCCCCATAGTGAAGCCCCTGACAAATGGTAACTATTTACTAATGATACACTGAATAGTGTTTAATGATACACTAAATAGTGATATAACTCACTGAATAGTGTTATAAATCGACTCACTGGTTATTTTCTCACGTGTGGGGGCTAGCCAGACTAAATAATCCTTCAGACCAAGCTGACTGCGAATGATATTTGACAGTGCAAACGGATACGTCAATTTTATTAGATCTATAATTTTGCCTTCTTGGCAAGGGCCCTCTCCTGGCTCAAGCTGGGAAGTGAATTAGTGGCTTGAGCCTGAAGAGGACTCTTACCAAGAAGGGCTGACATATGAGAGAGAGAGATAGGTTTATTTAAACAACATCGTAGCTGACAGCTAATTTGCGTTGCTTCACTATACTAAATAACAAACTAACACAAAAAAAGAAGAAAATATCACTGGGCTTTGTTTAGCAAATTCGTAAAAAAAGGTACAAACAAATTTGCGTGACGGTTCGTTCGCGAAGCTACTGGAACCAGTTTATTTTGGTGACGCGTACGGTTGTTGGGCGGTGCAGTGGGTGGTAAGATGCCTCGATGCTGGGGTTTGGAGAGAAGAAACTTCCCAAACCTCATGATAATCTGCTCGTATCTTTGGGCCAACGTTGGGAGATCATGTTTATATAGCTCTAATAAAATTCAGCTGACGTATCCGTTTGCACTGTCAAATATAATTCGCAGTCAGCTTGGTCTAAACAATCATTTGGTGTGGCTAGTCCTCACACGCGAGGAAATAACAAGCGAGCCGAGTTATAATACTTTTCAGTGTCAGAAGTTAACAGGTAACTCAAAGATGCGCAGTTTCAACAGCAAACCCCCAGACGTTAGGTACTGAAACCTTATGTATACGAGAAGCCGGAAAAACATCGGCTGACTTTTTTGTTTGTCGTCATAATACCGGAAGCGTCAGCAGATGCGTTTTCGGCTCTTCCTTGCAATGGTTCTTGTACATTAGCGTTTATCTGTTACGAAACATCTGACAGTGTAGGAGGCAGTCCCCAGTGAATTCAAAAACGCCTTATGGGAAAAATCGAAGACGACAAAATCACAGATCCGAAGTGCTATCTGTAAAAACTTCACATTCTTGTGTTATCTGTTATGGGACTCCTGACTGACAGTGTAGGGGGCAATCTCGAGTGAATCCAAAGACGCCTTATATGAAAAATCCAAAGACCACTCGCAGCTACTGTTTTGGCGCTGAAGACTAGCTGATTCAGCTAAAGATCAGCTACTCGTTTGAAGATCAGCTGAATGACTTACTTCTACGTCGCTCACAATGGCTTATCTCGTGTGAGCATTTGTGCATGTCTTTGGCGTTCGGAAGAAGAAGCAAACGTTTTACTACACGAGTCAAACAAATAAGGCTTTTCACCTGTATGAGTTCTTCTATGTATCACCAAGGTACTACGCAACAATGAGGCTTTTCCTCAGTGTGCAGTCTCGCATGCAGCACCTTTACCTTAAATCGCACTTGCCAGCGAAAGGTAATCCTGTCTAGCGCTGGCTCAGTGATGAATGGGGAGGGCCGCGTCTTGGGAATCCCATGCAGTTTTCCAAGGCTTCCGAGTCCAGCTTTGTCAACCGATGACTTGAAGGCCTCCACACTATCTGCCATGACTGAGGGAATTCCATAGCGGTACCACTCGATTCGTAAAAAATTGGTTTCGCTTCTTGATTGTAGCTCTCTTCCAGAAAAACTTCCTGGAGTGTCCACGGGTTCGAGTGTTCCCTTCTAGTAGGAACAGGTTGCTGTCCGTCTCCAAGAGCTCGTGTGCCATCATGACGTCCCCGCGTCTGCGGCAGTAGCAAAGGGTTGGCAGGTTTAACTTCCTTAATCTTGTTTGAACTTTCGGTCACAGACGTATGGCAAGTCTCCAGTGTGAGTTCGCATATGTAGGAAAGGTCTTCTTACACCCTTCACAAGAGTAGGGTTTTCTCCTGTACGGATTCTCATGTGCTCTACCATATGCCCACGCTGGGTCAACTTTTTCTTACACGCATCACAAGAGAGGCTTTTCTCTTGTGTCCTTGCAACTACAATATTGTCTACATAGTTAATTTTTATCAACCTTTTCAGAGCGTATTCTCGTCCGCTTTTGTCACAAACTTCACAGCAGAAAGCGCCCTTTTTTCTGATTCGCGCAGTTATGACAAGCTCTGCGTTTTTCTTGCTTTCAATCGCTAATGGGCCCGTAACGCAGCACAGCACTGACGTCTCTTCTTGTAGGGTTTCATCTAAAAGAAAAAAATAACAAATTCGTGAATGAATGCACCACTTAAAGTTTAAGGTTCAAGGTTTTTTTTATGGCACTTGCACATTTCCGTCGGTCGGTCGGTCGGTTAGTCCGGTGTTTGCGAGTTAGGGTACTTCCAGATATGCTAGGACGATGAAACTTGGCAGGCGTATCAGGGACCCAACCAAACTAACTTGGAAATAGTCACTTGCCCGATCCGACCATCCTGGGGGGAGGTGGTGGAATCCGGAAAATAGGGACATGCATAACTTTCGAACGGGTAATCGGACCATAATGAAACTTAATATATGGAAAGATCTCGTGTCTGAGATGTCTCATTTCAAGTCCGAACAAGATCCGACGAATCTGGGGGGATTCGGAGCGGGGGACCGGAAATCGTGTGAAACTCTTAGAGTGAAGCGATCGGGATTAAACTTGGTGGTAAGAACAAGCGCAAGATCTAGATATATCACTGACAGAACTGGACCGGATTCGGACACTTTGGGGGCAGTTGGAGGGGGGTTCCGGAATTCCATCGATCCGTAGTTAATGTACTTCCAAGGTGGGCTAGGACGATAAAACTTGGGAGGCATCTCATGGACCCGACCAGATTAGCTTCGAAATAGTTGCTTGCCCGGTCTGACTATCGTGGCCGCAGGCCGCAGAATCGCTTTTTCATCATGTAGCTCCTCCCACAGGGCGGGGAGACGGCAGAATCCGGAAATTAATAGCATGCATAACTTTCGGATGGATTATCGGATCTTAACGAAACTGGACATCTTGAAAGACCTCATGTCTCAGCATGTCCCATTTCAAGTCCGGACCGGATACGATGAACTGGGGGGCGGGGGTCAGAGGGGAGAACCGGACATCTTGTGACACGAATAGAGTGGAGCGATCAGGATGAAACTTGGTGGGAAGTACAGGCACAAGTCCTAGGTGCATCAGTGACAGAATCGGACCGGATTCGGGGTACCGAGGGGGGGGAGAGCTGTAGGGGGTGTTCGGAATTCCGGTGATCGTGAGTTAAGGTACTTCCAGATGTGCTAGGACGATAAAACTATGCTGGAGCATTAGAAACTTGACATCATTGGGTTAGACATCATCACTCTGCGATCCAACCATCTCTTAAAGAACTCATCTTAACCGCAAAGTACAAAAAATACTTTTAAGCAAAATTTACTTTTTCACGATGGCCATGAGCATATGATCCTTTTTGCCTCAAGGGTTTTCCTTGGAAATTAATTTTTAGCACCCTTAAAGTGCGCATCTCAAACGAAAAGTAAACAAATTTTTTTTTTTTACCATCACTAACATCCTCTGACCCAGCCAAGTTTGGCGCATCTTAACAGAAAAGGAAAAAAAATACTTTTGACCATCACTTCCATCTGACCCAGCCTTGCAAGTGCATATGAGCTTCCAGCTCTTGTTTTGTTCTTACTAGAAATGATCTTTTCAGTATGAAATGGACTAGAAAAAGTATTTCGATGATAAACATTACTTTCCGCCTGAATTTAGCGATTTTCTTGTTAGTCTTTGTCGACTTTATACAGCCTTCTTACTCACCGACGCACTGGCTGGGCGCAAAACTTTTGAAACTGAACGCGCCGTGGTTAAAAAGTTGGAAAACTAAGCAAATAAAAGAAGTCTTGTCGTAGTGTCGAAGTGTCGTTGAACAGAACCAGAGGACAGAACTTGATCAGGTTAGTTATGTTCCTGCTCGAATATGGTTTAGCCTGTTAACACTGAGTTCGGTGGCTTTTGTCGGGAGATGTTACACATAATCGACGTACTCGTCTTGGTATGCTTAATGTTATGTTAGGTGTAATGTCGTTGTGTCCACCTTCGCAATTACAGGTTACTACTTTCATTCCAACCTCGTGAAAAGTTAATACGATGACTGCTCCGACCTTCTCAAACAGTAACCAACAGTAACTATTTGCTTACCATGCTTGGGAGCGTCGTACACTGTAAAAAAAATCTTGCAGCATCATCTAATGAGATAAGGTTATCTCTAATGAGATAATCTTATCTCTACTTAAGATTAATCTTATTTCAGTAGAGATAAGATTAATCCCAGTAGCAAATACTGTTAACTCTAATCCTTACTCGGAGAAACATTTTACAGTGGAAGCAGACTTCTGACAATAGCAACTATCAGTTACTATGTCCGTTCAAACCTCGTAAAAAGTTAACTACGCTGACCGTTACAACCTGACCCTTCCATACCATCCCGTGGAGCGTAGCAAGCGTGATAATGTTAAGAAGATGGACGAGTGGAGGCGAGGTTTAATGAAGATAAGGCTCCTGGGGTGTGGGCTGAAGACATTCTGACACCATAGGTGCCCACTAGCCCCAGGACCAGTCAGGAAACCGGACAAAAGAGACAAGGGAAAGTCTCAGGGAATTCTATAGCTCAGCCGCAGTCAATCCAGAAATCCCTAATCAAGCTGGTTCACCCATCCTAGCGAAGCTGGAATTCACATATCCAGTCAAGCCCGAGGCCTACTAGCCGAGATGGACCATAACGTCTATAGTTAATTTATCTCATGTAAATCATGTACAAGAGCGTGACACATATAATATAGCACTAATGGGTCCCTAACTAAATATATAAACTGGTCCTTACCATAAATTATAATACAGAGTAACTGAGGTCTTACTCCGACCAAGGATGAAAGAGAACTCCTTTTGGCTGCGGATTCATTACGCAGCCAAAATACTTAGAATGAAATGGATCAAAGCCTGACCTCGGATTAGCGAGCAGCTAACTGAAGCTAGGATAAAGACCGAGTGACCTATTGTCACGATGCCGGGAAATTAATGATGGTGATGGAAACCGAAGAGATATATAGAAAAGTAGGCGATAGATGGAGGGAATAACTAGGAGGACTATTGCAGAGCAAAGTGCTATGGGATGTCTCCATAACAATAAGTATGAATCTCTGTAACGTAATTGGCTGGATAATTCCGTGGCATGATATTTTGCTGATATAGAAAAATGCGTTTCAGTCTTGACGTAAAGAAGCCAGAATTCATGACATAACACTACGGTGAGTAGGATAGAACACGCTCATAGTAACTACAATTTCTGCGACAGGAGTGGCCAGGGAAAAAAAGATATGTACCATCCAAGGCTAAACTCACTGAGTTTGATCGTATCACCGGAGATTATGCAATGCAACTGGACGCGGTTGCATTTATAAACCGTCCTAGGGACTATCAAATCCTATATTAGGTCCTCATCATATGACGTTAGTCGTTACCATTTACGTCACAACTGTATGGTATTCCGACATGCCTTGTCCGACACCGCATATTCTGGAAATTTTAGCTTATTTTGCAGCCAATGTGTTGGATTTATTATATTTGGTGCCTGGATGGCATGTTCAGGCATGTTATTCCACATGTCAACTGCTCGCGTTGAGAAAAAGTTTGATGATGCCTAGGTCTTTTTCCTTGTCTTCAACTGGCATAGTGTATATTTTGCCCAACTCGTGCGTTTTCTACACCAAAGAATAGCAGGACTTTCCGACTTAGACTTAGACTTTCCGCTCTCGATCGCTTCAGTCCAGTAATTTAGAGCTTTTAGAAGTGCAGTTGTGGTGCCTTTTCTCGGTAGAAAGCCGAATTGGTTTGCGTTGATCAAGTTATTTTCTAGTACGTGTTCCATACAGAGTATCCTTTGAGATCTTTTATCCTCAGATTTGTGTCATTACTTATTGTTTTGACGACGGCCATAGTTATTCATAAAGACAAAATAGGTATAAGAGAAATAAAATCTGTTAAGACATAGTTCAATGTATCCAAGCTTTGAAACAATTCTATGATACAATAAGTTGGCTTTTCAGTTAAAATTTAAAACTCTTTTTTATGGCGAAACCGTTAAACTATATTTCCAAATTTGGTCGCTACCACTTAAGACTCTAGTGATGAAATTGATAATGGCCTTCGCTTCTTTTATAAGGGGTAAATCTTCCTGGATCAAAGAGTATTTGATATACACTTTTTTACATTACTTTTCACATTACCTTTCAGCTTGACTGGTTTTATCCGAGACTGGATCTGGCTCTTGCTCCATCTATACAAGGCGGCAGTTGACCTGGTGGCGAAGGATGCTTCTTTCTCTGAACAGAAGCCACACGTAGAAACCCTTCTAGCTCTTCAAGTAGTACCTGTAAATATTGAAGTTAATCCTCCACTCTAGAAAGGACCGTTCAAGGTTCAAGGTTTTTTTATTCTTACTTTTATAATACATAAACATTAACAATACTATACTCTGCACTTACAATTATTTCAGGGCTTGAACCGGAGAGAAGAAAAATATCGAATGGTTCAGACCCTTCCATAAAAGAAAATCAATAAAACGAAATCGACCCAACGCTGAGTAGAGATCACCGCACGACATCGCCAACACGAAGCGAAATCAATCCAAACAAAAACAACAACAAAAATGAGGGAAGGGTGACTGAAAACCAGCATCACTAGAGGAAAACACATAAATAAATATGAAATAAAACCAATCTCTAACTGTTAATTATCCATTCTTAAACTTGTTAATGAGAATTTGGGACAGCTTTTTTTTATCCTTTCAAGGGATTTTGAAATCAATTTTAGGAAATAAAATTTGCCATGATTTCTAAACTGAATAAGATGGAGAAAAACGAGACCTCTCTGAAGCTACTCTTTGACTTCGGATCTTCCATTTATGACGGTTATCGTACTGGTGCTTTAGTGGGCAAGGAAATGTTCACAGTTCACAGAAATGCATGATTTTCAGGGCCGAAGTCAACAGTTAGAGAAGGGAAAAGAGCTCCCCCAGGAAGAACAAGTCACAGAGGGACCCGGCTGACTATAAGCAGTACACGCAGAGTAGGAGTATCCAACCTCGAATTTACACAACCTCGAATCCGACCAAAAAAGTCGAAAGTAGCCTATATTTCAGTGGAGTCCTAACAAGGTCCTAACTGTCAAGACGGAAACGCTGAGTGACCTAGGACCTGTTTAATATTAGACAAAATGTCATTGTAAGGTTTTCAGTTCAAGTTCGAGGTTGGATACCCCTTCTGCAGGAGTGGCCCGAATCACTCAGACCAGGGATTTCAATAATTCCTGGATCGCAATATACAACCTGAACGTACTGGCAAAAATGAACTACCTCGCATCAACGGCGCACATTCTCCACCAACAAATAAAAGAGCCGGTGTAAAACTAATTGCAATGCGTCATCTGAACTTATTCTTGTAATTAAAATTTGTTTATACATACTACTCAGAGCCCCAGCTTTAAATTTCAGCTTTCGCTGAAGTGAAAGCTTCCAACGCCTGTCCCTAGAACAAATTAAAGCAAGAGCCGCAGCAATTAAAGCCGCAGGCGAAAATTTGTTAATCTGCGTTTGGCTGGCAAGATTTAACTACTTACCATACACATTCTAGACTTCAATGTGATTCAAATCTCAGAGAAGTTCCAAGTCTAATCGCCAAGTAAATGACAAACCGTAAGAGAATACTACGAAGTACGCCAATGGCAAAATTTTGCGAAACGCTGAGGTTGAGCAGAGCGTCTTTTTGCGATCCCAATGGAAAATAAATAAGACCAAAGGTGTCGATGGGATCCCAAAAATCTAATATTTGATTCAGACAATTGGGTCTTGTCTTCGTCAGATCCAGTCTTGAACAGGCTAATCATCAGAGAAAATCAAGTTCAGATATACCTCTATAAGTCATATCTATTTTGACGACACTGACCGGGACTTCCTGCTTTACTTCTGCCAAGTTTCCGGCTTCGCCCGATTTCCGAGCAAACTACTAGTCCAGCAAAAAACAAATCCAACAAATCCAGCGTATCTCCTTATCCCTATAAAGAGCATCTAATCAACTTTGAATAAAAGTTTGACTTACAAAAAAATCCGGTTACAACCGGATTCCGGACTAATTTTATGTCCGGCTAAAAAACGATTGTCATATACCGACTCAGCCTCTGTTCTTACCCCTTAATCTGTCCTCTAATCGAATTTCTGCTTTTAACAAATTTTCCGGTTTTGGCCGGATTCCGGGCCAACTAGTTGTCCGGCGAGAACATGATTTTCACCATCGTGTTCAGTAGGTCTTTTCACCCATAAGTCGAACATTTAATCAACTTCAAATTAAACTTTTACTTTTAACCAACTTTCCGGTTTTCGCCGGATTCCGGTCAAACTACTTGTCGGGCGAGAAAATGGCTTTCACTATCGTGCTCAGCATGTCTTCTTACCCCATAATCGACTATCACACTAGCTGTTTAAAAATATTTTGTTTGTCCCTTAATTTGAACTCCCTCCCCCACCCCTAAATGTGGAGCTACATAGCCCATCTACGAACTTGACATTGCCCCAATGAATCCTCACACCAAGTTTCATCAAAATATCTCATTCCCTTCGAGAGTTATCGTGCTCACAGACAGACGGACATTTTTGCGATGTCATAGGTATCCCTCCACTTACGTTCTGGGATCCCAAAAATAGCTACGAAATCCCAAATCTCTCCATAAAAAAAAGTGACAAAATAGTCGCCATTGAAAGCAAAGTAGACACAAAGTAGAGTTGTTCCGAATTAATGGCAAAAAAGTAAGTATGGCGTTAAAGATACGCTTACTCAGAAACAAAACCAGGAAAACAGGTTTGCCAGTGCATTTAAACAAAATCAGGATTTACGGGCGTAACAAACTTTTGTTCGTCGCCGGACAGGAGTTGACTTTCATGTCGAAAAAAGACGCTTGTTCGCCGACGATACTTTTTGGGTCTAGTTTCACTGCAGTTTTGACGTACCGTACTTTTGTTTCATTATGAAAGTACAGTGTACCTTTGTATGTGTCCATTCGACACCAAACTACAGTGAACTATATCCGAAAACTACAACTTCAAAATCGTTTGCATAATCTGATTTCTTCTGTGTAAAAACAAAAACCGATTCATTGACGGAACAAACTTTGGTCTTTCGCCCGACAGAAACTCTATGACTTACCCCAAAGCAGCATATTCAAGCCAATCGGAAAGGTTTCTATCTGCCTCAATCTTCAACACAAATCAGACGAGTAGCTTTTCTCCTGTGCGAACTCTCACGTGTCGGGTCAACTCGCTTCTATTGACAAACTTCTTATCACACAGTTCATAGCACAACAGTTTTTTCTCCTGTGTGGATTCTCATATGTCGCCTCTTCTGGGTGCTATAGGTAAATTTTTTAGGACACATTTGACAGCAAAAAGGTTTTTCTCCTGTGTGTACTCTCATGTGAGTTGTCTTTGCACCGCTAGAACGAAACTTTTTATCACAGATGCCACAGGAAAATGGCTTTTCTCCTGTATGAATTCTCATGTGACAAATCTTTTGCCCGTTTCTAGCGAACTTTTTATCACAGACTTGACAGCAAAAACGTTTTTCTTTTGTGTGTACTCTCATGTGCGTTGTCTTTCCACTGCTAGTACGAAACTTTTTATCACAGAAGTCACAGGAAAATGGCTTTTCTCCTGTATGAATTCTCATGTGACAAATCTTTTGCTCGTTTCTAGCGAACTTTTTATCACAGACTTGACAGCAAAAACGTTTTTCTTTTGTGTGTACTCTCATGTGCGTTGTCTTTTCACTGCTAGTACCAAACTTTTTATCACAGAGGTCACAAGAAAATGGCTCTTCTCCTCTGTGAATTCTCATATGACTCGTCTTTTCGCTGCTACTTGCGAGCTTCTCATTACACACTTCGCAGCAAAAAGGGTTTTCACCTGTGTGAAGCCTCTTGTGTCTCTCTTTACTGGTATAACTAGAGAATTTTTGATCACACAGCTCACAAGAATAGGCCTTTTCTCCTGTATGAACTCTCATGTGTCTCGTCTTTTCGCTGCTACTTACGAACTTCTTATTACACACTTGGCAGCAAAAAAGTTTTTCACCTGTGTGAAGCCTCTTGTGTCTCTCTTTACTGCTATGATGAGAGAATTTTTTATCACACAGCTCACAAGAATAGGGCTTTTCTCCTGTGTGAACTCGCATGTGCCCGATCCAGCTTGAACGACTTACAAAGGTTTCATCACAAAAGTCACATGGATAAGGCCTGTCTTCTTTTCCCTGCTTATCGCTGGAACTCAAAAGGGCTCTGCAGATTATCATATGGGACCTATAGCCACTAATACTCTGGAATATATCTTTGCAAAACTCACAATTCACTGGGCCTGGCCCAAAGCTTTCCCGTTTCTTTAGTATATGTGACCTATTGGTGCAATCTGTGCAGCAAATACAATTATCACCTGAGTTTGCGAGAACACCACAGTCCATACCCCGGATAAGACAACATACATCACCACAAACCAAGCAACTGGGAGGTCGTTTCTTAAAGTGCAACCTCTCCAGGTGATAGTTTAAGCTCCAAAAGTAAGCAAAGTGCTTGGAGCACTCCGGGCACTTGTATAACTTCTCAGGGTTATGAGTCTCTAAATGAGACAACAAATCAGAGGACTTGCGGAAAGAAGTTTCACACTCGTTACAGTTGTACAGTTTTTCCCACAGTGGCTCACTTCTGTCGCTTACATCCTCAGGAAGCGCCTCACTGTCTTCTAACAAAGATAGGCTGTCCTTGCAGTCTATGATCAACATCTTCAGGTCCTGCTCCACCTTCCATTCTTCTTTCACCCCCTGTGGTCTGCGCTGCAGGCTTTCATCTGTGAGAGAATAAATTAATTACCCTTTGAAATTTTCTTCTAAGAACATGACAATGGAAAAGGTAAAAAAAAAAAGAAAAAAAAGGTAAAAGTATCAGCACTAGCCTTGACAGGCCAAGCTGGCGGTGCTGATCTCCGTCTCTCGGCCCTCAGCCAGGAAGTGCAATGGAGGGTTGGGGGCCAGCCATCCTGTGCTTTCACACACCCTTCCTGTCACCTTCCCCGGATTTCTCCAGGTACCCATCTGAAGCTGGGTGGACTTTGGCTTGTCTTACAGGGTTACGCCACTAACCCCCGTCCCAAACCAAACATCAGGCACTACCGAGACTCGAACAAGCGACCCTTCACTTGCGAGTCCGGCGCGCTAACCACTCGGCCACGGACGGACTCGGCCACGGATGAAAAAGACGGGCTATTGTAGGTTGTGAACGTTTTATTGTATGTTGATGTTGTGGTAGGGATAGGTATTAGTTTGTTTGATAGTTATTTAGTTATTAGAAGTACGAGTTGAGTGTTGAATATTTGGATGGGTACATTGCAGTTGGAGTGCTTGTTTATTTTTATATTCTGTTCATTCATGGCTCTATGGTGCCCTACCACCTACCATGGTGCCCTACAAAATTTTCTTGGGCAAAGGGAAGAGGGCACGCTGCTCCTAAAGAAAGGGGGGAAAACAACAAAAGTACCAACTGAGGACTGCGAAAACAGACCAACCATGGTAAAAGTCGATCGAGTCCCCTTCGAGATGGACCCGCTGATGGTAAGCCAAGAGCTAAAAAAATATGGAAGGGTAGTTCACTGCAAGAGGGATTTCTTCCAAGGAGATGGCTTTATAGAGACTGCAAAAACTCGAATCTCCGCAAGCATGCACCTTACGAAAGGGATCCCATCTTTCTTAGAGATCGATGGCATGCGCGTTCGCGTATGGTATGATGGCCAGATCAAGACATGCGGACGATGCAATGAACAGGGCCATATTGCAAAGGACTGCAACCAATCGCCATTCTTCAAAAAAGGTCAGCGAACAGAAAGGTTCACGGAAAGAAAAGAACCGGCAAATACACAAAACGCGGAAGATTTTCCAACTTTGGAGGATGCAATAAACAGCAAGAGGTACGAAGAACCTATCATTCAACGGGAGATCGAAAAACTAAAAAATCAGCTCCGGGAAGAAGAAAAGAGGAAAAACAGGAACTCTAGGGAAACGAATGATCGGGAAAGGGAGCAGAAAAGATTGGGCCGACGGAACCTATCTTTTAGCTCCCAGGATGGCTGCTATGAGATGGACCACCAGGAGATGGAAAGCACCACAAATGAAGGAGTCGTCACAAGAGGCATGAAAAGAATTTTTGAAAGGAAGAGCAAACAGACTGAGGACACTACAGTACAAGAAGGTCAGTCTGTTGGAGAACGGATCATCACAAACATGGAGAAAATGGTGGACGGTATTTCCCATCTCTTCCAAAAAAGCCCAGAAGGAACGCAAAAAACAGTATTTGAAGAACCAGATGATCTGGACTCAACGAACTCATCGCAGCACTCTATCTTGGCAAAGAAGACAAAAACCTCCACCCCCCCTCTGGGTAGCAAAAACGTGGAATTTCGAAGCGAAAGCGATGAAGAAAGCACTGAGACCAGACAAGAAGGAGAACGTTCTGAAACAAAAAAGTAATGACGATCAACCTAAACGGCCTTAAACAAAAAGCCAGACAGAAAGCTTTTAAGACTTTTTTAATAAATGAACAAATTGATGTTGCTTTCGCGCAAGAAACGGACACAGACCATCTAGAGAATCTACGGCCAGATTTTCTGTTTCAAACCAATACGGAAATTGGAGGAGGAAGCGTTGCAATAATATACAGAAAAGGTATTAATGTAAAGAACGTAAGGACAGACGGGAAAGGCCGGATAATAGAGTGTCAAATTGATAATATTCAGTTTGTTAATGTTTACGCACCTTCTGGGTCCAGTAAGAGAAAAGAAAGAGAAGATTTTTTCGAGGGAGAGCTGGCTCCTTTCTTAATCCATAAGGCACAGCTTATTCTGATGGGAGACTTTAACTGCGTCATAAATAAAAAAGACGCTGATTTAACGAGTGACATATCTTCCAAGGCATTACAAAGACTAGTAAAGGGTCTTGATCTACACGATGTATGGGAGGAAAGAAAGGGAACGAAAGATTACACAAGGGTAAACTGGAAAGGGAAGGGGGGAGGCTCCCGACTTGACAGAATGTATGCAGCAAAAGAACCGATGTCCATGGTGACCGAAATTCAACACCTATACACACCACTATCTGATCACTTCGCAGTGGTTCTTAGTTTTAAAGAAGGCGAACAAATAGAAAGAAGAATTACAAAAAAGACTATATGGAAAATGAATACAAATGTCCTAAAGAATGAAGAAATGCGTACAGTTATATCAGGCCTTGTGGAAGAGATGAAATTATTACCAAATGAAGATATAGTATAGTTCTGGGAAATAACAGCGAAAAGGAAAATAACGGAAAATGCAAAAACGATATCGAAAGATCTATATGGGATGGAGAAAAAACACTTGGAGCACCTTCACAAGGTGTTTTACGCACTGAAACACGAGATAAACAACGGCAAGGAAGTAAATGAAGAGTTTTTTGAAGTACAGAATGAGATCAAGCAAATAAATGAAAAAATAGCAAGTGGAATCAAGGTAAGAACGAAACTTGACCAGTTAATTCAAAACGAACAGTTAACAACGACGATTATTTGTAAAGAAAAGAAGAAAATGAAAGCAGCCAGTATATCTAGGGTCAGAACAAAATCAGGAAGGTACGTTACAGGGAAAGAAGAGATACTGCAGGAAGCCCGATCATTTTTTCAAGAGGTTTTACAGAAAGAACAGGAGGAAACGACGGAAGACGTAGAAAAGCTCGAAGATTTTCTATCGAATATTTGCATTAATAAAGTCACTAACGAGCAAAACAGAACGCTATGTAGAAACATCCAACCTGAAGAAGTATTGAATGCTATAAATCAGACCCACAATGGGAAGTCGCCAGGACTCGACGGAATCCCTTACGAGCTATTTAAAGACCCACTTTTCAAGCCAGGTTTTGCAGTAGTCCTGAGTTCACTATTTAACGCGGTGCTCTGCCAGAAAGGTGAGATGAACACGACAGGAGTTATAAAACTCATTCCCAAAAAAGGGGACCTAGAAAATTTAAATAACTGGAGGCCTGTAACGCTAACGCAATGCGACTACAGGCTTCTCTCTAAAGTGCTATCGAACCGACTAAAGGAAGTATTGCCAACAATCCTTAGCAAAAACCAGAGAGGAGGAGTCGATAAAAGAAAAACATCGGACATCCTTAACTGCATACGTGACCTACTTCTATATCTACAAAAAAAGAAAGGGAAAAAGAACCTTCAAATGAGATTATCAGCATTTGACATACAAAAAGCGTTTGACAGAGTCAGGAGAGTCCTGCTGTTCATCGTCATGGAATTCTACGGTTTTGACCAGAAATTTACAGAGTGGATAAAGATATTATACACCAACCCAACTCTAGTCATAGCAATTTCGGGAGTAATCTCGGAAACATTCACAGCAGCTACAGGTCTACGGCAAGGGTGCCCTTTAAGCTTATTACTTTTCGAGCTATATTTTGACCCTCTCCTAAAATATCTAGAAAAGGAACTCAGAGGAATTAAAATGATAGACGAAACTTTGAAGGTCAAAGGTTTCGTTGATGACTTAAGCACTTTCACCGTTGACGATAGTGACCATCAAAATGCAATTCTAGGCGCTGCGAAATACTGCGAAACCTTTAAGCTAAAACTGAACGGTGACAAATGTGAAGTTCTGCTTTTGACAGAGGAAGAACACAGCTTCAAAGCACCGAGCTTACACGGGCTACGAATATCACAAGAAATTAGGATACTTGGTGTCTGGTTTTCGAAAACATGGCAGAAGACGGAAGCGCAAAACTGGCAGAAAGTTACGACCAATCTAATTGCTTCAGTACAGTATGGGCAAAACCGGAAACTGACGATTTTCCAAAAAGCTCAGTACATTAACCAATACTGTCTTCCGCTCGTATGGTATTTTTCCAATATATCCCAAATGACAAAAACAACAAGGAAGAAAATAGAAAAGATCTTATATGGTTTTCTATGGCAAGGTAAGTACCCACCAAAACTTAAGATGAGCGACTCGTACCTATGCAAAGAAGAAGGCGGTTTGCAAGTCACCCACCTTCAATCCAAAGCTGAAGAGATGTTTGTAAGAGCGCTAGCCGAAGGAATCATGGGCAGAGAAAGGTCAGTGCTAATGTCATGGAAGCTGGATCCAAGAAAATGTCCTCAGCAACTCAAGAAAGGTTTTGCAAAGATAAAAGAAATTGAAGAAAAAGGCTTAATAAATTTCCAAACAAAAATAATAGCAAAGGAAGAACTGAAAATATATTATAAAGAAAGCATGGATGTACCCCAGATAAAAATCGTGACTGATGGCCAAACAACAATAGAAGAGCTTGCGATAACAGCACGGCTACTACACTCGTCTATGTTAAAGCCAAGAGTGAAAGAGCACATGCTCTATCAAATTCATAATATTCTTCCCACTGAAGAAAGAAAACACAGAATCTCGCCTACATCAACACAAGGGAGGTGCACATTTTGCGGTGAAATTGAAACAATAAGACATTTCGTGATAGAGTGCAAGGCGAAGGAGAAAACAGTGGGAGAATTAGAAACTCTTTTAAGAAAGATAAACAGATATAGCCAAGAATGGAAGATTGATAAACAGATTTTCTACAAGGATATTGTTAAAGGTAAGATAACACCTGAGAACAGGACGACAGCTTTTTTAATAGGAACATTTTGTTATTACAGTTGGAAAGGAAGAGGTAAAGAGGATAGTCTAGAAAAAATTATGATGATGGTTAGGACAGAATGGGAGAGTTTAAAAAAATTAAGAGTGAGAAAAGAAGAGTAGAAACATATTTTTTAGTATAATGTAATATGGAAAAATGGAAATGAAAACGGAAATGTGATGGTAAGAGATGAAGTTTGAAATTATTTAGTTTCTTTTTTTGTTTTGTTTTGTATGGAAATATGTAAAGTTTAGAGACAAACGACGTAGATTGGTGGTAAAGAAGTAAGCAATTATTTGTGTGTTTGTAGTTTTGAGAGGAATTACTGGAAAGTTTTTGGTTTATAAAAAATCTAATTTGTACGAAATGCCCAACAACGCAAGGCCCAGTGATTGTGTTGAGTTGTTATGTTTTTGTTTTGATATATATATATATTGTGTGTACCCAATTATATGTAAATTACGTCATGAATTGTAAATTGTGTATTTAATGGTTGATTATTTTAAAGTGATATTGTTATTTAGTTTTAAGGACGGGAAGAGCCCCTTGCAGTCGTGGGTATTTCGTGTTTTTTGTTTGTTTGTAATTTTCCAGTAAATTAGTTTTTATGTGTTTGAAAAATGAGTTTAAAAAAAGATTTATGAATAAATATGGTTGTGATAAAGTAAACTAGTCAAGTTTGTTTCCAAAAATACATTTTGCGTTTTATAGTATAATTTAAATATTGTGTGGAGTTGGAAATGTTTTATAGTTGTTTATAGTTGGAAAGATATATTTGTCCCTTTATGTCGTTTTTTCCCCTTATATGTATGGTATTGTAAAATCTTTCTGGTTTCATTTTTTTTTTTTTCGTAATTTACAATAGTTTGGTTGGGAGTAAAATTTGAATTTATGGTTGAGGTTTGTAGGACAGACAAAAATAAAAATAAGATGTCTTAGGGGGGAAGAATAGTAAATACAATACGGGCTTATTTTCAAAAGTTAAGTGACGTAAATAGTTAAAAATGGGTAAAAATAGACTAAATTAACGTCACTGAGGGAAGGAGGAGTAGCCACAAAAAGTACGAAAGAAGATTTTTTTCTTTTTTTTTATGTAATATAAAAATAAGTTAAATTATGGCTACGGGTATTAAAAAAAAAAAAAAAAAATGGCTCTATGCCTGGGAACCGCTGTTCAAAGATTGATACTCCGTCCGTCTGTGAAGCCGTCGGAAATAAGACGGCAAGGACGGCCATTTTTTTATTATTTGTTTTTGACAATCAAACAATTAATCAATCAAATTTATTTTCCAAATAGCATAAAGTTAGAAGAGGAATACGAAACATTATTTACAGAATACGCGGAAACGAAACAAATTAACTAATAAACTTACAAGATCTGACGAGAAATAAATGATGGGACGAAACTACGTAAAAACGAAAGTTATTTTAGAAACTTAATTTAAAACTCAGTTAATTTAGGAACGTCTAATTTAATGAGAGCCTCTTCAAATCAAATATTATGATGGCAGTGTGAGTCTCTTCAAATCAAATATTATGATGGCACATTTTGAGAATCAAACAATCAATCAATCAAATTTCTTTTTCCAAATGGGGTAAAGCTAGAAGAGGAATAAAAAACAATATTTACAGAAATAAAAAAAATTAACTAATGCACTTAGTTTTGGGTAGTTTTGTTTTTATTAATGTTTTGTTTTGAGGGTAATTAGTCCCTTACAGGTCCGCCTCTGGGCATTGAAGATTCCATTTTTTTTTAATAAACCCTTCGTTCATTCATTCAAGATTTGACGAGAAATAAATGATGGGACGAAACTACGTAAAAACTAAAGTTAATTTAAAAACTCAGTTAATTTAGGAACGTCCAACTTAGTGAGAGCCTCTTCAAATCAAATATTATGATGGCAGTGTCTGTCGTTCCTAGACCTGGAACTGATACCTCAAATGCTAAAAGTACTCGACCTGTCGAGTATGTTGCCACACAGGACAGGAGCTATTAGTACTCGACCAGCCGAGGAATCGAACCTCCAGTCGCTGTCCATCCTAGACTGGTCGAGTAATCGTATCTTATGAAGCTAAAAGTACTTGAAGCCGAGTAGGCTATATGGAACTTGGAGTGAAAAAGGAACAGGACCAGTAATTACTACCATAGGAGCTATCTTTCCTCGACCATAAAAATTAAATCCGTAAAGAACCCCCCAGGGAATAAAAGTACTCGACCATGTAAATGGTTTAGTAGGTCCAGTATTCACAGCAAGGCAGCTATTAGTACTCGATCTAAAAAAGAGGATAGATGGGTCAAGTATTTGACGTTCGAGGAGCTAATCGTACTCGACCTAATATTACTAATAAGAGGTCAAGTATTCAGGGCGGTGACGGCTACAAAATACTCGACCTGATGAAAGAGAATTGGTAGGTCGAGTACTTGACGCCCTAGCCGCTGTTCATACTCGATCTAATATTACCAATAAGAGGTCAAGTATTCAAGTTGGTGACGGCTAAAAATACTCAACCTGTTGAAAGAGGATTAGTAGGAATAGTAGCTCGAGTACTTGACGCCCTAGCCGCTATTCATACTCGACCTCGTCTAAAAACCATATAAAAAAGGCACTGTCTAGGGAACCGGGAGTCGTACGTTATGTCCTACGGGCTACGGAACCGGTAGTTCTCACGGAAACCAAACCATATGAGCTGCGATTCCGGGATCTGACGTCATTAACTAACGGTAACTTGTACGTGCTGGCTCCCGTTCCGGTAGTAATTGGAAATAGCTCACGGAAACTTCATCGCACCAGCTTCTCGTCCGGTAGCCTCACGGAATTGTGTACCCAGAAGCTAGGGAGCCGGTAGTTGATACCGGAAACTGTATAATTGGAGCTTCTGTTCCGGTAGTGTCTACGTGGAATATAAAACTCACGGAATAGTTTGGATGAGAGCTAGGATGCCGGGATTTTCACGGACTTAGAGAAAATAATATTGGAAAAAATTCACTACCGGAACCCATATATTGAGAGCTAAGGTACCGGTAGCAACTACTATTTGCTTGAAAATGACCAGCTCACGGACACAGGTGACTATGGGCTAGGGTTCCAGTAGTGACGAAAATAAAAAAAAATAGGACTCACGGACCCATGTCAGTGTAGACTAGGAAACCGGAAGTGAATATTTTTTACTCACGGAACCCAGCTCTTGCGAGCTGCGGTTCCGGTAGTGCCAAAAAATAAAATTAAAAACTCATGGACAGGTGTCAATATGGACTTCGAGTCCGGTACAGCTCACTGAATCCAGTTATACATCCTATTTTTTGTTGCCCTACCGGAACCCCAGCCAGCAGAAGTTGGGTTCCGTTGGTTAAAAATATTTGATTCCGGTTTCCTAGTCTGCACTGACATGGGTACGTGAGTTCAATTTATTTTTTTCATCACTACCGGAACCCTAGCCCATAGCCATCTGTGTCCGTGAGCTGGTCATTTTCAAGCAAATAGTAGTTTCTACCGGTACCTTAGCTCTCAATATATGGGTTCCGATAGTGAATTTTTTCCCATGTTATTTTCTCTAAGTCCGTGAAAATCCCGGCATCCTAGCTCTCATCCAAACTATTCCGTGAGTTTTATATTCCACGTAGACACTACCGGAACAGAAGCTCCAATTATACAGTTTCCGGTATCAACTACCGGCTCCCTAGCTTCTGACTACACAATTCCGTGAGGCTACCGGACGAGAAGCTGGTGCGATGAAGTTTCCGTGAGCTATTTCCAATTACTACCGGAACGGGAGCCAGCACATACAAGTTTCCGTTAGTTAATGACGTCAGATCCCGGAATCGCAGCTCATATGGTTTGATTTCCGTGAGAACTACCGGTTCCCTAGCCCGTAGGACATAAAGTACGACTCCCGGTTCCCTAGACAGTGCCTATAAAAAAAATAGGTCTTCAAAACGTCAAAACGGCGTGTCCGTAGTGGGGCCCGGGCATTAGAAGTTCTTCGTTCGTAAAATCTGTGGATGGAAAAATCTATCTCCCGTTTTCATTTCATTACGAACAAACAATGAGAAATGAGCGTCATAAACGTCTTAAAAACCAGCCTTAAAGGCACAGAAAACTTGACTACGCAACTTTCGGCCATCAAACCGACCTGGGGGGCTTAGATAAAGATACAGGGACTTATTGTCGAGAGGACCACCCTTCTTTGTTATCTCGAACCCCCTCCTTACTGTTCCCAAAGCTAGCTGGCAGGCCCTTGCCCCTTATGCACTGTAATTATGCACTTATGCACTGTAAAAGTTCGCCTTTGGCCGTGTTGACTACAGATCGGGATAGTAGTCAAGAGGTCGTGCGTTCGATTCCTATTACCGGCACACAAACGTTTTGCTTTTTTCTCTACTAACTCAAAAGTCGAATTCTCGGAAACTGCCCGGAAACTGCAATGGTCGTAACGAGAATTTTTCTTACTCTCAATATCGACTCAGGGTACATTCTTGATATGTCAGCTACCTCCCCGAGTCAATTTTCATTCAAGTTTTATGTTCCTTTAAAACGCCTAAAACCAAATTACGAACTAGTGTGTCCGTAGTTGGGCCCGAAAATACGTGTTCTTTCAAACTCTTAAAGTTTAACTGAAAAGGGCAGAGATTGGACAGTCTTGTTACCCCTCACTTATTCACTTAAAGAGGCATGAAAACCCGATGAAAATGCGTTACTTCCTTGCTCCGCTATTCACGAATAATCAATTTTTAAATAGTGGAATTTCCCTGTCAGATTTATGCGTCGTATGCTTGACGAAAAAGATATATGACATTTTTTTGTTCAGGCACTAAGCAGTCTTTACCAAGATTATCACCACCGACTGAAAACCCGCGTTTGTGTTCAGATTCAAATGTTCCGCGTCATAGTAGAATTTGCGCTGTGGGGACAGTCGTAGATATTCTGAACCTCATTACTAGAGCAGATAGTGGAAAATAAGAAAATCTCTTGGTAGAATCCAAATAACTCAGTGTATTTAACTAAGTGATACAAAAATAAGTTTGCTTTTCAGTTAAACTTTAAAGCACCTCTGGCACTGTTTACTGCTTATGGTCCAGGATTTTAATAAAGCTAAATACTTCGAAACTAAGCTCGAGTCTACATCTGTGGAACAAACTGTCCACAGCTTTTGGGTGTTCTACGTCTTTTTTCCCACCCATAAAGTTCTAGCAAGAAGAAAATTAAGGACATAATTTGACAAATCAATAGGCTACCATGATACGAGAACACTCGGCGGGAGCATGTAAAATAGTGAAAGGTGGCAAGTGCAATGATTATGATGTGGCAGCATCAAATTCGGTTGTCTCTGTTTAAGATTTAAAGGATGCAACTACGGAAGTAGGCTGTATTGACATTATAAGTATGACGGGTCCTTTAACGTTGACAAAGGTAGTAAAGACAAGTACAAAAATGTAAAACAGTGTACAAATTACACAGAGCTTTTGCTGTTTTAATATTTTAATTATATTTTAATAATCTGATCATATTAAATCTATAATAAATTACGTTAAATTGTTCACAGACATAGGTCAAAAGACTCGAAACCCATTGTAAAATGTCGAGGATATTTAAAGTTTAACCGAAAAGGGCTGAGATAGTAAAAATTTAATTGCCGATCGCTTATTCACTTAGAGCGTGTTCCACCCTTCTAACAATAGTTACTATTTCCGTTCCATCCTCACGAAAAGTTACTACGCTGACCGTTCCAACCTTGTCGGAATAGTAACTATTAGTAACTATCTGCTTACCATGCTCGGGAGCGTAGTAAGCGTAGTAACTACGCATCTCTGTAACGTGATTGGTCGGATTCACCCCTGGCGTGCCATCCTGCTGGAAAATAGAAAAATCGTTCCAGCCTTGACGGCAAAAAGCCAGAATTCGTGACGTCATGCGTAGTAACTACGGTAAGTAGGGTGGAACACGCTCTTAAAGCACAACTCTTACTAGAAATGATATTTTCCCTTCGAAACAGACCAGAAAAAAGATTTTCGAAAACACCATTACTTTCCATCTGAAATTATCGATCTTCTTGTTAGAGGTTGTCGACTCTATCCAGCCTTCCTGCCCTCCGATGCGGCGGCTGAGCGCAAAACGTTTGAAAACTGAAAGCGCCGTGGTTAAAAAGTTGTAAAACTAAGCAAATAAAAGTAGCCAAAAAGAGAAGATTTTTATATCCTAATATGTGAAAGAGTTTTCAGTGGGATATTCAAGATTCCGGCAAACTTTGCGTTCTCCGACGGGCAAAACTCGGCCGAGCCCAGAAAGCGCTAAAACTTCGTAGGCACAAAACGAAACAATGGAGAAAGGTGAGAATTTTAGAAGCTTATGCTTCCACAAGGGAGTTAGGCATATTATAAAAGGCAGAATAAGCAAGAGGGGTCCTTTAAAGAGGCTTGAAGGCCCGAGACAAATGCGTTACTTTGTTGCTCCGCTATTCACGAATTATCGATTTTAATGTAAAGGAATTTCCGTGTGGGCGCTACGTACCTGCGTCGTTTGCTTGACAAAATCGATTATGAAAAATAAATGTTCGCGAAAAATAAAACTTTATCCGCAAGATAATCACTAGCAACTGAATGGGTATTTATTTTATTTATTTTTATTTTTTATTTTATTCAGTAAAGAAGTAAGCTTGTCGCATAATACAAGAAACATAAACACACTTCAAGTGGCAAAAAATAGGTAAATACTAATACAACACAAAACAAATAACATCCAGATTTGATAACTGTTTAAAACATATACATGTTTTCATAAAACGTGGTCCCAACTATAGCGGTCTTAAAAGCTGGCAAGTTTTGCATAGTGACCACTTCCTCTGGTAAATTGTTCCAAAGCTTGGCACAAATTCATATTGTAATTAATTTTTTCAACGTCAAAGCAGAATTTGCCGTTGTGAGGACGGCTCTACTCTGAACGTCATACTAGAACAAATAGTGAGAAACTGAAAAAACAAGCAACACAATCCAAATAACGCATTGTATACAGTTAAATGATACAAAAATAGGTTGGCTTTTCAGTTAAAAATTAAAGATTTCATCTGGTTTGCGTGCTGTTCGTTTCATAGCTGTCGTAAAAAAAGGCGAGAATGGGTCCTAAAGTTTGGCTTATGTAAGTAGTCTGGCTTTATCATTAAATCTACCGCTAACTGCTTAGACTTAAAGGACCTCTCTCGGCTATTCTGCGTTTTAGTTTATCCCTGGCTCCGTCATGTAGCCGAGTTTTGTTAGGCATGCCCGTAAATTTGACAGAAAGCTTCTAGGTTCGCTGACAACTCTTTCACACATAATGACAGAAGAAGCTTCAAAGTGTTACTTTTCATTTTGGAAGACATGATAAGCCATCTGGTCTATCTTTTTTCGTGGCCTTCTTTTGTTCTCCTTGGTTTTACCACTTTTTTACCACTTTGAATTCAGTATTTTGCATCCAGCAGCTGAGTCGGAGAGCAGGAAGTCCGGACAGAGTCGACAAGCACTAACAAGAAAACCGCTAATCTCACAAGGAAAGCAATAATGTTAAAAAAAAGATATTGCTTATCTATTTCCTCACGGAAAGATCATTTCTGGTAAGAGTTGTGCAGTAATCAGAAACCTTCTTACCATGGTCTATCACATTTCCTGAAACATCTGTGAAATTTTCGCAGTCTGGAATCGAAGAGCGAGCCTCCTCACATTCAAGTAATGGTATTTCCATCTTTGGTTGAAATGAAGGCCTCTGGTCCTCCGTACCACTTTCAACGTCCGCGAATTCCACTTGGAGTCCCAAAGGGTCATCTGGAAAGAAAAGGTCGATGTGAAGGCTTTACCATGATCCACCTCTAGATTTTTCTTACGGATTTCAGACTCTGTTTTTGTCGAGATGGATGTGGAAGGTGAAGCTAGGCTAAAAACCTCCGGAGGTCCGGGGTGTTTAGCACCCCAGATGGGCTGCCAGAATCCTCTTGTTGACAAACTGTTCCACAAAAAATGGTATCTCTACCACATACACAATGCTAACCATCCCTACTGTCACTGTGAATGTTTAAAACCACTAAAAACACCGTAAAACAATGAGCAAATTAAAAGAAACCCACCAAATTTCCTAGGTTTGAAATACTCTGTCTGGACTAAATCTCAGCCGATTATCCCGGATAGCTGTTATGGCACGTAGGTAGCCAAGGGTCAAAATAATAATTTTCATCTAATGCTCCAACTGTTTATTACAAATACAAATAAATTAAAAAACCAAGACCAGGGTGGTACCTCTGAAGACATACAAAAATTATCAATTAGGTCTTTTAATTCTTTGCTAATCAATCCTGGAAAATCTCGTCATCTAGAAAAGAAGACTTTCGGCGTGGGTTTTTTCTCGAGCCGAAACAGCAACCCGGCAATCGCGTTCAATTCAAAATAAACCTCTGGCATGCGATAACTAAGAAAAGGTAAACGGAATTTTTGGATTAGGACTTTAAAATGTGCGGCCTCCGTAGTTGTATGGTAGTTGTTCGAAAAAGTTGCATGTATTGCTATGTAATAGTAAAGAATACAATCATTTAATGTGCCTCAGACCGAGCCAATCTTAAGCAGTAGTATCCAGTAGCATTGGGTCTTGCTATAGTAGACTCCAGTCTTGCTAATAGTAGCATGCACTAGAATGCAGTAACACGGTAGCCTTGAAGTAGAAGCATGTAATAACATCAGTTAATACTGCATGCTACTTTTTCGTATGACTTCATGCTAATATTCTGAGATAAACGTTTCATCGGGTAGCGAAGACCAAGAAACAACTGTCTGTCCCAAACAAACGCAGTTGATTCGTTCACATGGGATTTGAATCATCGCTCGCGCGACGTTTTTTGTTCTTCCCGACGTTCATTGACGTGTTTTGGCTCTGTAGGACTAAAGCATTGTCCTAATAGGTGTATTAAGGTGTATTACCGCGTATAAGACTTATTACAGATGCCTCTTTTCCTCGGAGCGCGCTGTAATAAGGCGAATAAGGAGAATAGACTAGCGTTCTATTCTGGCTTATGCAGGGCCAATCAGATCGCTTGGTTGGTTCCGCCAGCGGGCCGAGGAGAGGCGCAGCGTCGTCAGGGTTGCCAAAGAAAGCACAACAGTTCTACTTTGTTGGAAGCTAAAGAAACAACTTTTCTTAACAAAAACACGTTTTTGTTCTATTACGACGGCTTTTCGTCAGTTCGAGGATCAATGCTGTCCATCCGTTATTTTAATAGCTTTTTTGCAGTATAGTTTGCGTTATATTGTACTCGTGTACTTCAAGTAGTACCAAGAACCTTCTCGGATAGTTTTAGAGCTCGAATAATTGTATTACCTTGGCAACACCGGAAGCCGCATTGATAAGAACCTCTTGGGTTGTATTTGAACAGGCGTGTGTATTAAGACGTAAACATCGCGTATAGCGCTATTCACCTTATTACACCTATTAGGACAATGCTTAAGGTGAAATTTAACCGGTTGATTCGAGGACGCCTTTATACCGCTCTGGTTATCCCGCACATTCTCGCTCTGTCGCCTTTTTGGATACTTTTCATACTGAAGGGAAAGAAAGCAATTAGAGTTGTTTATTTCAAGTTTGCGAAGTTTTTGCTTGGAGTACCTCTTTGGACGAGAAATACTTCACTAATTGTTAAATACGGTGTCCGTGATCCCACGGATGTCATCAACATCCGTAGAGAAAAGTTTATACAGTCCCTGGATCCCCAGCACAGCCTCTACCAGGCATTTCTAAAGTAGGCTAGTTGTGCTAGTTCTTTGTTTATTTGTTGGTTTAGTGTGATTCGTTTTTCCTTTTTTTTCTTCTTCTTTTTTCTTCCCTTCTTATACTCCATTTGTCACATTTTGTGTTTATAATGGGTTAATAAAATCATTCATTCATTCATTCACTTGGTCATATAGGATATACTCTATCTTGTGAAAACTAAGTCGGAGAGAGAAGATCACCGGTGGTTCAAGTTACTAAGTAAGTAAGTAAGTAATTTATTTATGACCCGCCATTTCCGAAAGGCGGAGTAAAAGAAGAAAGTAAACAAAACACATACAAACACAGAAAAAGACACTTAATTTTTAATCTTCGGTCAGGAAACAGTGGACCACGTCGTGTGCTGGTTGGGACCTGTCGTCCATGATTTTTCACTTGCATCTTGAATTTTGAACTTTTCCGTCAATGTATGGTTATGACATAATTTCGATAAGTGCAGCAGGTGCTTTGCATATTTAAAATAACATGATCTCTCTTTCTAACGGAAGACAACTTCCACTCTTTTATCAATAATCTTGGCAGAAACACTTGAAGTTTTTGAGCCAACAAGACCAAAGGTTTCGATGGGATCCCAAAAATTCAATTTCTGATGCAGACAACTGGGTCTTGTCTTAGCCAGATCCAGTCATCGCCAGACTCCTTGAACATTTTTACAATTAAAATTCAGAAACAGATTAAGGCCAAATAGCTAATCATCTGAGAAAAACTTCCTGCCACTACCGCCAATTTCCCGATTTCGGCCAAACTCCAGAACTAATTGTCCGGCGAAAAAAAGAAAGCTCAAAAATGAACTCAGAGTATCTTCTTTCCCCAATAATGAACATCTAATCAACTTCAAATAAAATTTAACTTATAACAAATTTTCCGACTCCAGCCGGATTCCAGTCCAACTATATGTCCGGGTAAAACATGATTGTCACACACGGATTCAGCATCTCTTCTTACCCCTAAATCGGTTACCTAATCAACTAGAAATAAAACTTTAACTTCTACCACTTTTCCGGTTTTGGCCGGATTTCGGGCGAACTACATGTCCGGATAGAAAATTGTTTTCACATAAGTGTTCGGCATGTCTTCTTGCCCTAAATCGAACATTTATTCAACTTCAACTTCAACTTTTAATTTTAACAAACTTTCCGGTTTGGGCCGGATTCCGGGCGAACTACTTGTCCGTCGAGAAAATGGTTTTCACCACCGTGTTCAGCGTGTCTTCTTACCCCTAAGTCGAACATCTAATCAACTTAAAATAAAACTTTTATTTTTAACAAACTTTCCGGTTTGGGCCGGATTCCGGGCGAACTACTTGTCCGTCGAGAAAAATGGTTTTCACTCTCGTCTTCAGCATGTCTTCCTACCCTTAAATCAACATTTAATCAACTTAAAATTAAACTTTTACTTTTAACAAACTTTCCGGTTTTGGCCGGATTCCGGGCGAACTACATGTTCGATGACAAAATGGTTTTCACCATCGTGTTCAGCATGTCTTCTTACCCCATAATCGACTATCACATTAGCTGTTTGAAAATATTCTGTTTGCCCCTTAATTTGAAACCCCTCCCCCACCCCTAAATGTAGGGCTACAAAGCCCATCTACGAACTTGACTGGTCCGACGACCCAACGAATCCTCACACCAAGTTTCATCAAAATATCTCATTCACTTCGAGAGTTATCGTGCTTACAGACGGACGGACAGACGGACGGACGGACAACTTTTCGATGTCATAGGTATCCCTCCACTTACGTTTTGGGATCCCAAAAAGGAATTACTGGTCCAAGTCGGCAAATGGAGCGATACTTGGCAATTTAAAAAGAACCGATCAACATTTTTCTTATTACAAGCAGCAAAAAAAATTGCTCAACAGGTATCCCTCCACTTACATAGTATCCCTTACAACAGGTATCCCTCCACTTATATAGCAAGAAAGTGGCGAACAGACACCGTTTACTTGGAGTTTAATTTACAGATCAACTTGAATTTCCCAACTAAGTCGAGCCTAAAAATCGATTTTTTTGGTAACTCCATGCGCTTTTACGGGGAAAATCTGCGTTCTGACGACGGCTTCTAAAAATCATACTAAAGCAAATATGAAAATCATAAAATAAATCTCTTAAGAAAATTCAAATAATTCAGTCTATCCAAACAAATAATACAAAAAAAAATCGCTTTTCAGTTGCATTTTAAATCTTCATAATTTCCTTTCCATATTCCTTTTCACATTACCTGTTTCCTTGACTGGTTTATCCGGGACTGGATCAAGCTCTTGCTTCATGCGTACAAGGCGGCAGTTGATCTGGTGGCGGAGAAGGCTTCTTTCAAGTGAAAACTTTTCTGAGCAGACGCCGCACTTAGAAACCATTCTAGCTCTTCAAGCAGTGGCTGCAAATAACTGAAATTATCTTCTGCTCTAGACACGACCGTCCACCAGATATGCATGATTTTTAGAGCCAAAGTCCAACAGTTAGAGAAGGGAGAAGTGTCTCCCAGCAAGGAGAAGTCGCAGAAGGTAATGGATCCTGCGGACTGTAAGCAGTAGCAGACTGTGACCAGTAGAAGAAGAATACCAGGCCAAAGACCGAACACAGACCAAGCACATTTAAAAATTTTAAACCTTTGATCCATTAAAGTTTAACTGAATAGGTCTATGTGCCTGTCTTCTATCCTTGAAGTGCAAAGGTCAGCCATGACCGAAAAATAAAAATGTATTTCATTTCATCACTTTCCTATAGGAAATGCAAGCTTTTATCTAAGTTCAAATTCATTTCCCTTCATTCATTTTTCTTTAGACTGCTAATCATGTTTTACAGTGCAAAATGTATACGTCAGCTGAATTTCATTAGATCTATATTTTGGCCCTTCTTGGCAAGGTTCCTCTTCAGGCTCAAAGTCGCTTAAGGTGGAAAAACGAAAAACCACAAGTTCGTTTTACCAACTTGAGCAGTTCAAATTCTCTGCGTTAGGATGAATTTTGAGTTGTCTTGCAAGCAGCACACTCTTAATGTTATTACTCGAGCCCGGGAATATTTTTTTTTACAAAACCTCTTAGACGAGTCAAAATAATTCAGTGTATTCAAATATCAGCTCCCTTTTCAGTTAAACTTTAAAAATAGTTTGAAAGATTGGTTTGTAAAAGAACTAAACTATTGCACAGGATTGTTCCTAGCATTTGGTACTTTGCATTGCATCTGACTACTGCTTGATAGGCTATCGAATTAAAAGCGTCTGCGGAGATTTAAAAGGTGTTACTTTTGTGGATCTTGAAGCAGATGGATCAGTCATTTGGGTTTTAGCCTAGCAAAATACTATATCAGTAACAATCAGTTGCAGTTCCCCGTTCAGGCCCCAGTATGCAAAACTGGCAAATGGGTGCTACCTCTGCTGGAGATTTGTATGGCTACCATAAACAAACCACAGGAGCAATGCATCAAAACCCAAACTGTTCAGTCTAGTACAGTAGAGGTATGCTTATTTGACTGTTTGCTGACTTCAATCATGCATTTGCTGTGACTAAAGTCAACTTACCAGTTGGGCAATGTAGCTAATTAAGGGCCCCTTACAACCACTAAGTAGGTATTTTGAATCTTCATTCTACCACTTAGCCCAAAACTCCGCTCTACTAACTCTACAGTGCACTAAGCCCTTTTCGATGCCTATTCCGAGGGGTTGCCCACTCTCAAAATCTGTGCAAACCGGGTGGCGGGTGGCACGCGTGGCGGAAGGGTAGCGCGCGTGGCGGAAGGGTAGCGCGCGTGGCGGAAGGGTAGCGCGCGTGGCGGAAGGGTAGCGCGCGTGGCGGAAGGGTAGCGCGCGTGGCGGAAGGGTAGCGCGCGTGGCGGAAGGGTAGCGCGCGTGGCGGAAGGGCAGCGCGCGTGGCGGAAGGGTGGCGCGCATAGCTATTTTTTAACAAGAGGAGGGTGGGTGGCGCGCGCGGCGGAAGAGTGGCGCGCGTGGTGGATGTGTGGCGCGCGTGGCAGATGGACGGCGAGCGTGGCGCGCGTGGCGGATGGTTGGCGGAAGGGTGGCGCGTATAGCTATTTTTTAGAAAGAGGCGGGTGGGTGGCGCGCGTGGCGGATGAGTAGCGGAAAAGTGGCGCGCGTGGCGGAAGAGTGGTGCGCGTGGTGGAAGGGTGGCGCGCGTGGCAGAAGGACAGCGAGCGTGGCGGATGGTTGGCGGGAGGGTGGCCCGTATAGCTATTTTTGAGAAAGAGGCGGGTGGGTGGCGCGCGTGGCGGATGAGTAGCGGAAGAGTGGCGCGCGGGGCGGATGAGTGGCGTGCGTGGCGGATGAGTGGTGCGCGTGGCGGATGAGTGGAGCGTGTGGCGGATGAGCGGCGCGCGTGGCGGATGAGTGGCGCGCGTGGCGGATGAGTGGCGCGCGTGGCGGATGAGTGGCGCGCGTGGCGGATGAGTGGCGCGCGTGGCGGATGAGTGGCGCGTGTGCCGGACGGGTGGCGGATGAGTGGCGCGGGTGGCGGATGGGTGGAGCAACATGGTATAAGTGGCAGAGAGTGGGCAGCCCCTCGGCCTATTCAGAAACGGGATGACATGCCCCCAGGGGCGAGAATGGTACTCATATGTATGCGTACCCCTTATTCTTCAAAGGTATACCAGTCTACTACACTTTTTAAATCGAAATTAATTACTGCTTATGCACTGCTTCATCTGGCCTAAGGATTATAGCAATAACTATACTAATACTGTCTCCTACAGTATTTCCGTACAATTGCTGTGACAAAAGTTGACTGAAAATCAGGCCACACCTGGGCCAGACTAGCTAATCAACAATGGTTTCTTGTGAAGATACAGTTACGATAAAAAAAAAGATTCACTAGCTTTTAAACATACATCTCTTTACATCACATTCTAACAACCTTTACCCCGGTTGCCGCCAGACAGGAACATATTTTTGTCTCTCCACCTGAATAATTTAATGGATATAGTTAGGCAGCTATGATACCAAAAAAAGAGGACAAACCAAACTGGGATGAAGTCTTTTAACTTAATAGGTAGGGATATTATGATATACAAAGGGAATACTAGATTAAAGGTTGTATTTCCTCTCTGTATCCCGACTACCCTGTCAAGTATCCTTCCTACAATAAGACAGGAGAACAAAGTTTGGGCATGATCCGTATAGCGACTGAAAAAAAAAAGAGCCAGCTTCCCAGTTCGCGAGCCAGTTCAAGCTGGGGCATAGAGAGATTTCACCCTACGCGACGACAGAAGTAGAAGTAATTTAACATTGCGAGGTATAGGACGTTACGAATCTGAGACTGATTTGTCCATGTTTGATAACTACTCTGGGTCTGTAAATAGGTGGAACAATTCGCTGGCCCTTTTTAATTGTACAATTACAGCTTTGTATAAAAGTTTCATCAGAAATGGGAGCTTGAAGTCTTCAAACTTTCCATATCAAAGATTTGTGTTTCCTATTGGTCGGGTCGGAGCGACCAAGAGGATGCGAGACCCCGTTTTTCCTTCAAACTCTAACTATAAAGAAAAGTCTTGTGCAAAATTTGTATTATACACTTGCTCAGATAATTTAGTCTCAAAGTCGTAAGTCCTATACCCCGAAGTGTTAATTTTTTTGTATGCGTGGTGTAGCAACATCCCTTTTGGTCGGGTATGCTGCAATCTCTCTATAGTCGGAGTTCAACGATGGGACTCGGGGGAGTTCTAGTGTCAGTGATGTATCCCAAATCAATGTAAGTAATACATAACTTCTTTAATTATTGACCTACAAACAGAGTATCCCCTTTAAAGAACTTGATGAATTAGCATCCACAAACCAGCAGGGGCGCCCCGAGCCTTTTTTTCATTGGGGGGGGGGGGAGGGGGTGAACCTGGTCGAATTGAACGAATCGGTACCTGATTTTTACTGAATTTATTAATAAATTCTAAAAACATAGCGAGTTGCCTTCACGAAGCTACAATGTAAAGAGCTGCAGAGTATATACAAACAAGTCTTAAGAGGAAAATTGGGTTTCGCTTCTGTTTTTTTTTTTTTTTTCAGGGATGAGCCGTCCCTAGCCTTTTACCTCTGGAGGACCTTTCCAGTTTGCCAACAGGACTTGAAATAATCGCAAAAAACAGCGTTGCTGCATAGCGACAACGTCGCTAACCACTGTCTCCAGTATTAATTAAGGCGCCGCACGCGAAATTTTTTTAATCCGCCTTATTTTTTCTGGCAACATTTAACTACTTCCCATAAAATTCTAGCTTTCGACACGGTTCAAGCCCCCGAAAATTCGAAGCCTCAAACGCCAACTAAATGACGCACCTAACTAGAGGAGACAGCGAAACGCGCCGAAGGCGAAATTTTGTGGAAACACGGATGATACAAGTGCCTTTTGGCGACCCCAAGATTACCTATTAAGCCCAGAGCTGTCTGGCGAAAGGAAAGGGACGATCCAGGGTAAAGTAGATACAAAGTACATTTGTTCGGAATTTACAGCAAACGTAAGTAGGCAAGTTTTCCCCTCAAAAGACGTGCTTATTCCTGAAGTTCTGCAATCCTAAGAAGTACAAAAATGAATAGCAACCAGCTGAAGCTACCGTAAATGGTAAAGAACGAGAGCTGAATAAATGCCACTTAAATTACCGAACTCAGTAACTTGGTTGAAGCAAATAATGAATTCGTTCTATACCGAAAAACCACTAAAAAAATAAAGAACAGATCGAGAGCGGTGTAACAACCGAATTTCGTAATAGAATAAAACTCTTGGTAGAACCACATAAAACAACCGAATCTGGCAAGTCTAGTAATAGACACGGACTAAAGAAAAGTCCGGTGAATTACCGAATTCGGTAAAGAATCAGAACCAAATGAATCTCACCGAATTTAATTATGAAATTGACTGACTGAAGGCGACCGAATCACCGAATTCGGTAAAGAACGACACCAAATAAACAGGTTAAATCTCCGAATTTACGCAGGGACAGACTGAATACGGTGAAATCGATGCGGACTGAACAAAAGTTGGATGAATTATAGAATTCGGTCACGAATCAGAACCAAATGAATCTGATTAATGACCGAATTATGAAATGGACTGACCGAATGCGATAGAACAGATAAACGACTTGAGAAAATTCTGGTGAATTACCGAATTCGTTAACGAATGAGACCAAATAAACAGGTTAAATCACCGAATTCACGAAGGGACATAGGAATGGAGGAATTTACGAAGGAGGAATTTACGAAGGAATGCAGTGGAATCGACGCGAACTTAACAAAAGTTGGATGAACAAGCAAATTCGATACAGAAAGGGGACCAATAAACACGTTAAATCACCCATTTGTAAATGCGGGAACTAAATTTTTTATGAAAAGTACACACCTTGAGTACGGCACGATTGTTGCATCACCTCACCACGAAATGGATGCCAAAGCCTTAGAGGGATTACAAAGAAGAGCCACTAAGATGTCTCCGCAATTAAAAAAAATAGAATACCACGAACGGTTGAGGGTACTGAACCTTCCCAGCCTCTCATATCGACGTAAACGTGGCAACGTCCTGATGGTAAAAAAGTTGTTAGACTCCAACATTATTCCTGGGTTATTCGAGAACTCCCCAATCAAAGTTGACGAGAGGCCATTCCAAGAAGCTCCAACTGACCAGCTGTAAACGACGCGAGCGGCGCAAATTTTCTTTGTACAGAGTGTACCACTCTGGAACAGCCTTTCCAAAAACAAATATCAACACTGCTACCCTGGATGGCATCACAAAAGGTGTGGACGAGGACTGGAGAAATGCTGAATGTAGGCTGCACTGGGATTCCAGTGAGTCAATGGGACGACAACATCTACAAACCAAGGAATGTCGACTACACTGGAGTGCCAGTGTCTCATCAGCCAAAGAAGATAATCAAGGGCCTCTGAAAACACCTGAATATGTAATTTGAACCTTCATTCATGGTCGTCATGTATGGGGGGGAGGCGGGATCCCCCCCCCACACAATGTAGTTGACCAGTCGGTAAAAACAGCCGATTCGGCTCAAAGCCCCACAATTTTTCGTAAAAACAGTTTTTTCTTGGAAACAGTCGAGTTTTCTTCAAATCAGTCGATGTTTTTTCAAAACTGCCGTTTTTCCTTAAAAACGGTAATTTTTTCTGCAAAAAGTGCGCAAGGGCTCAGACGTGGAATTTGAAAGCAGAATGTTTGTCACATTTTATATGCAAATAGCTTTACTACCAAGACATTTCACATCCCCAATAACCAAACAAGTATTGAAATAACATAATTGTTAATCATCCCACTTTAAAAGCTTTAAATGTAAACAAACCGCAAGTATAAATCCAAAGAAATGTTGAAGATCTTGCACGAATAGCTTGAGCTCCAACAATGGTCTTCCAGCCAGTCCAACCCTTTAAACCTCTTTTCCATTAGCAAGGTAATAACAAGTGTAAAAAAACAAATCGTAGCAGCCTAATACCCCCTTTGTCACATTTCATTAAGGACGGCACATTATCGATCATATGACAAAACAGTCCAGTTTCCAACTGTTCATTACGTAAAGCACGTTGCCTCGCCTTATTTGTTTCTGTTAAAACAATATTCATAGATCTCCCCAAATATACAAGAGTTGAACTTGAGACCTGTCATAGACGAACTTAACTCATTGGAAAACTTAACTCATTGGAAATCTGGGCCCAGCTGCCCATGAACAGGAGGGGGGGGGGGGGTCGGGACCCATCAAAATGTGTATTTACACCTCTTTTTCCTCAAGTATAGCAGCTTAGTGTTTGATTCCAGTCACAGGTTACAGAAATTTTTCATAGGCAATTTTTGCCCACTTGCCCTTGAATGGGGAGGATAGGGGTGGTTCAAATCCATATTTATATCCCAACCCCGATGATCCAAAAGCACCAAGGAATTTCATTGCCTTATCTCCAGTTATTGTCAAGCTAAACACATTAAAAATGGGCAATCTGGGCCCAATTGCCCCTGAACCAAGTTGGGGTGGAGTTTGGGACCCTCAAAAAGTAGAAAGAGACCCCAATGCTCACAAACCTACCAAGCTTCAACTTCATACCTGTTGATTCCTGTCATAGGTAGCAAACTTAACTCCTAGTCAATCCGGGCCCAGTTGCCCATGAACGGGGTGGGTGGGGTAGGTTCAAGTTTAAAGCAATTTCACAGTCCTAGGATCTATATGTTCAAGGAATTTCGTCGTCCTATGTCCAGTTCTAGTCAAGTTATGAACATTATTCACTGGACAATCTGGGCCCATTTGCCCCTGAACTAGGTTGGGGTGGGGGGTGAAAGGCACAACGAGACCCCAATACCCAGAACTGTACCAAGTTTGAACTTGATCCTTGCACTGGTTCGGGAATTATGAGCTGCACAAGATACGGTGAAAACCAGAAACCGAAAAACGAAGGCTGCTACAATAGTAAATTTTTCCAAAGAACACTCCACTAAAACAGTCATTAAAAATGACCAGTCTATTGGTAAACAACTTGCAACTCCCCCACACATTTTGGCTAGTAACACCTATGCCTTCATTCTACCTTTAGAGCTGGCCACACTTGGCTAAAAATGGCACGGATTTGACAATCTGTGCAGAAATCTGCGCAGTTTTCTCGGCTGAAAATGGGTCTACAAATCTGCGCAGATTGGGTCAGTCGCCGGAGAGGTCCTGAAAATCCTCAGGGGACTTGATGGTTGATGGCTTTGGGATAGCTTGGGGATAATGAGCAGAATGCACTAAGGGTGTAAAATCAAAACTTGACTAGTTTTGCAACAGTTCAGTTTTAATTATGCAGGGCTAGTGCCAACTATCATGAGTTTGTTTCCAATATCCCAGGATTAACCTAAGCTATTTGGGGAGAAAGGTAAAGAGTCTCTGGATGCCAAAACTGCCATCAGTCACATCGATTTTTCATTTTCTGCCAGAAAATAACAAAGAAGCATCTGTTTGATCTCTTTTTCCTTTTTGTCTTAAGCAAAAAAATACTATTTTATGTTTCTTACATACTGAACAGCACTAAAAAATATCAGTATATTTCCTGGAATGTAATTTGAAATGCTGTTTCGTTCTAAATGACCTCCTGAATTTAAAACAGCAACATTCAGGATTAGGTGTATCTTGTACTTTTTTCTAATTTTTTTACTTAGCAACCCAAAAATCTACCTTTTCTTGGTTCTAGTGTGACCACTTCAGCGCCAAAATGACCGGCCTATCGGTAAACAACTTTTCCCTCCCACAAACATTTTGGCTAGTAACACTTCTGCCTTCATTCTACCTTTGGAGCCTGGCCACACTTGGCTAAAAATGGCATGGATTTGACAATCTGCGCAGAAATCTACTATCATGAGTTTGTTTCCAACATCCCAGGATTAACCTAAGCTATTTGGAAAGAAAGGTAAAGAGTCTCTGGATGCCAAAATGCTATCAGTCACCATCAGTGTCATTTTCTGCCAAAAAATATAACAAAGATTGATCTCTTTTTCCATTTTGTTTTAAGCCAAAAAAATACTTATTTCATGTTACTTAAGCAGTGAACTGCACTGAAAAATATCAGTATATTTCCTGGAATGTAATTAGAAATGCTGTTTCGTTCTAAATGATCTCCTGAATTTAAAACAGCAACATTCAGAATTAGGTGTATCTTGTACCTTTTTTTTTATTTAGCACCCAAGAAGCTGCCATTTCTTGGATCTAGTGCCTACTTCAGCGCCTAATTCTGCGCATAAATAGCCCAGTGTGACCAGGCTCTTAGCCCAAAACTGCACTGTTTTACTGTTCAAATATGCACTGTCTACAGGGAGCTGTACTTTATGTCCTACGGCCTGCGGAACCGGTAGTTCTCACAGAAACCAAACCATAGAGCTGGATGTGACATCATCGACTAACGGAAACTTGTATGTGCTGGCTCCCGTTCTGGTAGTAAATGGAAATAGCTCACAGAAACTTCATCATGCCAGCTTCTCGTCCGGTAGTCTCGCAGAATTATGTACTTAGAAGCTAGGGAGCCGGTAGGTGATACCGGAAACTATTTAATTGGAGCTTGTGTTCCGGTAGTGTCTACATGGAATATAGAACTCACAGAATAGTTTGGATGAGAGCTAGGATGCCATGATTTAGACTGGCTTAGAGAAAACAACATGGGAAAAAAAATCTTCTATAGGAATCAAGATGTAAAGAGCTGAGGTAGGATACCGGTAGCAGCAACTATTTTGTTGAAAATTACCAGCTCACAGACACAGATGGATATGGGCTAAGGTTCGGGTAGTGCAAAAAAAAATAAACTCCAGAGACTCGAGACTACCGGACGAGAAGCTGGTACAATCACGTAGGAACGGGAGCCAGCACAAGCAAGTTTCCGTTAGTCAATGATGTCAGATCCCAGAATCGTAGCTCATATGGTTTGGTTTCAGTGAGCACTACCGGTTCCATAGCCTGTAGGACAGAAAGTACGGCTACCGGTTCAGCCCTGCTGTACAACCTCTACTGTAAATGAAAATGGGCTTTCACTTGGTAAATGACTAAGGAAATGATGATTTAGCTAGAGGACGGCGATGAAAAAAAAGCTCACTCAAATCTTCAAGCTCAGAACAATTCTGAATTTTGGCAAGCATGATCTAATAGGTTTGAACCGGTTGCTCGTGTGTTCTCCACTGTCTTCTCTAAAATCCGTACTAGGAGTAAAAGTTAATTTTTCTGTTTGCATCAAAATAACAGTCAATTATACTAGATTCATTACCTTTGTTAACAGGGTCCTTTTACAATTTTTACTGTTATTCCGACGTGCTTCCTGCTTACTTTACATCACATCTGCATGGGTAGCATCCGGAAAGTCAGATTACGCAGATCCAAGTCCCGAGGATGGAAAAAAGAAACAGCGCGCAAAAATTTCAAACTTTAGCGAAGTAGAGAGTTTGCACCATACCCGACGAAAACGGACGGGATCGTAACGAAAAACTTTAACATTAAGAAGTATAGGACTTTCAAATTTGAAATTAAATTAGCGGTGTTTTATCATCCTTCTGAGCCAGGAACTTGCTGGACATATTAATTGGGCTATTCCTTAACCGTATATTTCTATTTTTGCAAAAGAGTTTCCATGGAAGTAAGAGTTTGAAGGCGTCAAAGTTTGTAAACAAAGACGGAGTACCGTCCTATTGGTCAATTATGACCCTTTTTTTCAAATTCGCGTCATCATCGACCAATAGGGTTCGAGACTCCGTTTTTGTGTTAAAACTTTGAAGCCTTCAAGCTCTTACGGCCCCTAAAACTCGGGGGAGGGGGGTAGGGGGTGCAGAGTTTTCAGTAATGACTACAGTAATTTGTTCCTAGTACATAGTTTTTCAGAGAATTGTTAGAAGAGGCTATTTTCATAGCAGAAAACTGCAAAGTAGGGCCAAAAACGCAGAAAATCTCTCGCATTCAGCAAAAATGCACTGTTCATAGGCTTGTTACAACAAGAAAAATCAGGCGACATAACCAGCAAACAAAGATGAAAGCGACCACTAGCGTGTATTCAGTTTCAAGGAGAGGGGCCAAAGGGGGACGGGGAAACCAACCAGCCTACTAAATTTTCTTTGTCTTTTATTAAAATTTTTGGCATTAGTCACTCCGCTAACCAGTCTGTCACACAAATCAGGAGCTAATAAAGGATAAAATCTTCTATAAATTGTATTTTGCATGGTCCGTCTTTTTGGTATTATACGTTTGTGTAATTTGGGGACATCAGCCGTGCTGACATTGGAAAGATTACTATGGAGGTAGCTGGAACAGGCGAAAAAAGTTTCTTCAGAGTAACTGACATCAGCCGTGCTGACATTGGAAAGATTATTATGGAGGGTAGCTGGAACAGGCGAAAAAAGTTTCTTCAGAGTAACTTTTTGTGAAGATCGTCGTGGACTTTGGTTACCTTACTATGATACCCTTTATTTCCACCTTCCAGGCAGTAGTGCCATCTGGTGGTTCAGTAATATAAGAAATGTACAACAGCTGATGCCAGTGCTTTGCAATAGTTAAGTATTTGTTCGCCTTTTGCCCCCTTTTCAGCTTTGGCTTTTTGTTGTTTTCACACCTTTGTTAACATTCTCGCGTTTTCGCAGGTTGCTGTTACTACTAAGGACTTTTCACTTTTCTCGGATGAAAACGCTGATTTGACAAATGCCATTTTATTTGTATTTGACTTGCATTTCAAATTTTTCATCTTTAAAATCCGATACAGTCTCCAAATATTGGTTTTCACTTTGAATCAAATTCCTATTTTTTTGGATTTTGGGATAAACTGGCTAAAGTAGCGAGGCAAAAAGCCAAAAGGAGAGCGTAACTTGGTCACCTACCAAGTTTGCATTTTTGCAAGAAGCCAAGGGAAAGGCAAAAGTCAGTGTTTGCCTTTTTGACAAAAAGGGAAATTGTGAAACAGTGCTTAGGACCATTTTACGAAAATGCTAAAAAGGAAAGAGCCGTCGAAAAGGCAATTGAAAAGTCAAACAAAAACGCAACTAATGTAAACAATACCCAGACAACACCATTGTGGGGCTGTCCTTGTGTGACTAACAGATCACAGACCTGCCAAAATAATAATCAGTGTATAACATATTATATACTGATATATAAAATATTAGTTATAATATATAACAAAAAATAAAAACAGCTAGGCCTACAGGAAAAGTTACAAGTAGCCTAGGCTAAAGCTGAGGATTTTTCTGAAAAAAGGAATGGTCAAACTCAACCTACAGAAATCTTCATGTGCTTGTGTTTACCTTGGATCAGATTTAGTCAGAAAATCGCAAAATTAAAGTTGACAAATTTCGTGCTCTGGTGATGCATGTGCATGCAATTTAAACTTTCTGCGGCCGAGAATCGCAACACCGTCAGACTCGGCTAGTACCAGCGTTGCCACCTAAATTTGTCTTGCAGCACACCGTCTTCATTTTTGAGACTACGGAATAAAAAATATAATTATATACTCCGACTGGGTCAGATGGTGTTTCTAAGAAATCTGAAGACCAATGCTGGAACGGCCCTTTAAGATGGAAATGTATAGTTGCGTTTTATTGGATTCACTTTTGTTTCGTCAAAGTTTGTAGTTTGGCTCTTGTTTTGTCTTACTTGCGTTTTATTGAGTTCTTGTTTCCGAAAAGTCAAACTACACCAAACTACGTCGGCGAGGTAGTTTGTAGTTTGAGCTCCGTAGTTTCAGGTTCGAAACTACAGCAAATGGAATGGACAAATAAAACGGCTTTTAAGCGAAACTACGCCGAAACTACGTAAATAAAAACGCAACTTATTCAAGAATTGTAATGAAGAGATCTGTTTCCGTATCAGCTAGACAAATCGGTAATGAAAAACGCAACTCTGTTCAACCCCAGAAATATACATCTTTTTCGTTTACGGACTTTCGTAGGCGCCAGACTATCAACAGATTTTTGCGGCCGAATGCCAATTGTTCCGTTGGACTGTTAGAAAGACCGGCTACGCTGAGCGGATAAGACAAGTGGCAAATAATTTGAATCCTCCGTACGTGTTCCGTCAAACCTTTTTGAAATGAATCTTACATGTACATACTGCTTAGAATCATTTCTAAATGAAGAAATTTTATTAAGACACCAGATCTATTGCCATATTGTTGTGATAAAGCAAGAACCAGGGGATGTTGCTGTCCCATTCCAAGTCATAGGCAGTTACGGTGTTTTTATCAAACAAGAATTGATGGATACAGCTGCTTCAGACGAGACTGCTGTTTTCATCAGGCAAGAGCCAGCTGATACACCTATTCAGAAAACAGGCAAGTACACAGTTACAGGAGGGTATCCTACCTCAGACAACATTTCTAATTTCCAGAGAAGTCTTTCCTTCAGAATAATCCAGTCTAGTACACTAGCCCCATTTCAGGCACAGTGCTCAAACGTCTAGCACCATGCCTGGGTGCTAGACGTTCAAGCACTGTACCTTGGATTTCATGTATGGTGCATGGATTCAGTATACAGTGCATCCAGAAAAAACACAGTTTCTGTCATCACAACTGAGCACCAGCTTCGACAGGGCTGAAATTACTACTGTGAATTAGAGAAACCAAAGACAATCCTTTATATATTTTTCACAACAAAAACAAAAGGGCTCTAATGATGATGGAGATGAAAAACCTAACAGCACCCTATCTATTTTCCATGTATTTTCCCTATCTATTCCCCAAGAGCCAATATTCTGGTTGGCTGCTAGGTAGAAAAAGCTGAGGCACAGGACACTTTGCATGCAAAACCCTTGACTATTTAGAAAAGGAAATGAGGTTTTTCACATCTGTCATCAGCCGAGCCCTTTTGTTTTTATTGTGAAAAATATATAAAGGATTGTCTTTGATCTCTCTAATTCATGGTAGTAATTTCAGCCCTGTCCGAGCTAGTGCTCAGTTGTTATGACAGAAACTGTATGCACTGTATACTGAAATCCATGCACCATACATGAAATCCAAGGTACAGTGCTTGAACGTCTAGCACCCAGGCATGGTGCTAGACGTTTGAGCACCGTGCCTGAAAAGGGGCTAGTGTACTAGACTGGAATAATCTGTCTGGCTTAAAAAGGAACCAACAGATATGTAGTGTTGGGCGATAATTGGATTTTTCAAAATATCTATATTTTCACTTTTGATGTTCGATATATCAATATTTCTTTACCATATTTCGCTGTAGGCAGGGGCATCACAACTAGGGCAGGGAGGGGGGGGGATGTCTCCCTTGAATGTTCTCGGCCAGGCGGTAAAAAATAGCAGAGTCTGCATGATGCTCTGGGATATTTCATAAAAACAGCTGATATTTTTCATGGAAACAGTTGAGAAGTGATGGAAACAGATGACAAGGTATCTGCTAACAGATTATATTTGCATTTTGTTCCAAGTAATCATAAAATCCGGAATTATGCCTAGTAGCTTTTCTGAAAGAAGGGTTTACTCAGTTTTGAAAAGGAAAACCTCCGGATTCTTCTAATTTGTACCGCCCAGTTACAGGAAGCCCCTTGTCAATTCGGTTTTAGGAATGTACTGGGATGTTCCCACGCCCTTACAATGTCCTTAGTGCTGTCTGTTCAATTCAGAGTCTGGTAAGGATTCTTTGGTGCTTGCAAGCCATGACGTTAGCAGGGCTTTCGACTCGCTTGTCCATGAGCAAATTGTTTATGCTGCTTGTGAGCGAGGAATATACCCTTCCATAGTCCGTGCTTACCAGGACCTCCACTACAATCTAGTCGTTGTTATTCAAATCCTCGGTTTTGAAGCTGCTCATGTTGTTGTGCTTGTAACCAAAAGAGTAAGGCTGTGATCGGTAAACTTGCTGCAAGTTCATATGTTTTCCGCCATGATGCTGCGGAAGAACCTAAGAGCAATGTAAAGCCGGCTTTGATTATTCGTGGAAATGACGTTAGCCTTGTTTGTTCCACGGATGGCATTCATTTCCGCAGCCTTTTGTGCGGCCCACAAGCTCGAATTCTAAGAAACGATTGGCGAGGTGGTTGTCGATTATTTGGCTCTATTCTGGCGGGAAATTGGATCTTAGCAGCAAAATTATGTCAAAACAAACAAGTCAAAACCTTTTTAAGTATGTAGACATAAAACTGAGAATCCTTTTTGCACGGAACGGTATGGACGAAAACCAAAAACCTGGATAAAATTCCTTCAAGAATTCTATTGTTAGGCATTTGAAATTACTTCAGAAAATAGAAAGTCAAAACTTGTGGCTCGACTGCGTGGGACCAATGTCGTGTTTCTGTGACAAGTACTCAGAAGTGTGTGGCCAACAATTATGTCGCGTAAAAACAACTTAGATGTCAGTGGGTATCAGTATTTCTTTTTGGATGATTTCTGGGAGCCCAAATCCGGCTATTGTTACAGGGTTCGTGCGGCTCTGGAAATCTGGGTATTTTTTGGGGGTCAGGGAAATCAGGGAAAAGTCAGGGAAAATCGTGGGAAGTTGCAGAAGGTCAGGGAAATTAATGAAAAAGTTCAGTCTATTCTTATGCATAGAGTATCTTTTTACTGGAAGTTTCTTTTTCGTCAGTTCTATGCCCAAAGTTTATCCAGTACCCCTTCATCGTACACAAATCCTCAAATTTTGGGCAGCGTGCCCCACTATCTGTGGGCAAAATCTGCTTTTCAGACAGATTTTCATTCACTTGCTGTAGGGCACGGTCCCACCATATCTGAGCACTGATGATTCTGTAGGTGTGTTTCCTCTTTTTCTTTCGAGTACAATCTGAGCGCCTGAATTAAAAGAAAAATCCTTTGTTTTGCCTGAGTTTCTCCGATCTCTCACATAGGCTACAGGCTTCTTCCCTTGCAAATTGCAAGTACCTCGTGAGCTTTCAGCTCTTGCTGTATATGATTTGCAGTGAGCTTTTAAATTAAGTTAATTGGAATTTTATTTACAACCTGTCTAGGTAAAGATTGAGTATGGTAAAAAAAAAGATAAAAGAAAGAAACAACACAACAGAACAAACAACCAAATATTAAAAATATTAAACCGGAAAATCATGGAGCTCCATGGGTGGTTACTTGCTTCATTTTGTTTATTGATCCCAGGACAGCCGCAAGCAGATCAGCTATATACTTTTCAATGAGATTTTGTCTGAAAGCATTTTTACACAAGGTCAAATGAAATACGAAAAAGTTTTACTCTCTCAAACTAGGCCTGATTATTTTTTTTCTCTACAGGGGAAGTTCTGCAAGGAACAGTCCAGAAGCCAAGTTTGGAAGAACTGATCCTGGAATGCAAGAAAAGTCTAAGTCCTGTACCTGCTGAAGCACAAGGAATGTCTTATTCCTGTAACATCTCTGATACGAAGTTTGCCCCTTCAGTTAATGTTACATCCCATATTCAGACTGATAGCGGCGAGGAATCCCACGAGTGTGACATATGTGAGAAAAGATTCGTTTCCCCGAATGACCTCACAGCTCACCAGGGAACACACTCGAGAGAAAAGCCTTATGATTGTGCGGTAAGCAAGCAACCCCTCACAAAAGCCGAAAAGCGACGTACGAAGACGAACACAGGAGAAAAGGATTACGCCCCTAACGTCTGCGAAGAGAAGTTGGATTTTTCAGGCAAGAAGGTATATAGGCGTAAGAAATCTCACGCCTGTGACTTTTGTGAGAAAAAATTTACCTCGCCTAGTAACGCAGCATCTCATAGGAGAACACATACAGGAGAAAAGCCGTTTACCTGCGAGGTTTGCGAGCTAAAGTTTAGACATTGCAGTACCATGATTCTTCACATGAGAAGACACACTGGAGAAAAGCCTTATTCTTGCGAAATATGCATGCAAAGCTTTAGCAGCAGCGCTAAAAGGACGAAGCACATGAGGAAACACACAGGTGGAAAACCTTACTCTTGTAACGTCTGTGAAAAGAAGTTCGTCGTTTCTGGTGCTCTTGCAATCCATATGAAAGTACACACAGGAGAAAAATCTCACTCTTCTGACTTTAGTGCAAAGAAGTTGGCTTCGGCTGCTTCTCTTCGAGCTCATATGAATGGACACACAGGAGAAAAGTCTTATACTTGTGAAGTATGCAAGCGAAATTTTGCTAACTCGGCTGCCAGAGAACGGCATAGGAGGACACATACGGGTGAGAAACTATATTGTTATTTTAGCCTAGCAACAGTAGTATCAGATACCAGGGTAACTCCAAAAACGACTACCTGCAGATCCAGATACCATGGTGTCTGCCATGGCATCAAATCCAAATACCCAGTTTGAGTGAATGAGCTAGGACTTTGCCTGAATAGTACTTTGAAATGATCACTTTTACCATCTTAGCACCGAATGCTTTAATACCCATTCATCGTACACAAATCCTCAAATTTCAGGTCAGGTGCAAGAACAGGGAAAGACGCCAAGTCTCAGACGACCCAGTTCAAATCTAGACCGGATCCGGTGACTTTGGCGGGAGCCTGAGGGGAGGGGTGAACAGGAAATATTGGGAAACGTTTAGAGTGGAGGGATCGGGATGAAACTTCGTGGGAAGAACAAGCGCAACTCCTTGATACGTCGTCGTCATAACCGGACCAGATCGGGCACTGTGGGGGAGTTGGGGGGGGGGGGGGCTTCCTGATGTTCTAGGACGAAACTTGGAAGACGTATCAAGGACACAAACAGACTGACTTGAGAATAGTGGTTTGCCCGATCTGGCCATTGTGACAAGCTTTTGACATGCACATAAACCAAATGGATGGACAAAATAAGGTGCAAGTTGGACAGTGCCGAGTTTATGCGACCTTGATTTGTTATTTGGCGTCCGGACAGGATCCGGCCAAGGTGTGGGGGGGGGGGGGAGGGGGTACGGGACTCGGATATTTGCAGATAGGCTCTGCTCAATTCCAGTCAAACTTGAAGGACGGGAAGAGGACAAGTCAATGTTTTCGAGTCGTATTCAGCCACGGTGGGCGGAGTTGAAGGGGAGTCCCGGAAATGTTGTGGCTCACATAAGGGTCAAACAACTGGAGTGATTTCAATGAAACTTGAAAGGTACAGAGATCATATGCCTTAAATGACATATTTTAAGGATCGAACCGGTCCGACCACGGTATGGGGGGGGGGGTACCGGAAGTTCCCCCAAAAATGGTCAGATTCGAGTGAAAGATAGGTGGTAAGAGAAAATGCCTCAGAGGATCCAGTTAGGAGTCCGGACCAGACTCGGCCGCGGTATATGGGGAGTTGGAAGGGGGTACCGGAAATCTTGGGCACGTCTCGCAGATAGCGAGGGGATTTCTTGGGTTGAAACTTGGAAGGTTGGTGATGGCTTGGAGATGATGTCGGAATTTTCTGACTTGAGGGAAACTAGATATCCTAATTCTAGGTCCGAAGCGCGTTTTTGGATGGCGGCCTTTTTGTCAAGTTTCTCTTCTACTTTCTTGTACCACCTACTCATAACAAGTGCCGTATGAGCTCGTAGCTCTTGTTATGTGCTTATTTCTTTTCTTTCATTTACGCCGCTTTTTCGAAATGGCGGGTTACAAATAAATTACTTACTTACTTACTGTCTGTGGGCAAAATCTGCATTTCAGACAGATTTTCATTCACCTGTTGTAGGGCACGGTCCCATCACATCTGAGCACTGGTGATTATGTAGGCGTGTCTATTCTTTTTCTTTTGAGTCCAATCTGAGCGCCTAAATTAAAAAAAAAAATCTCGCATACGCGAGATGCTAGTAGAGAACGGAGTCTAATAAGCAAAACTTCTGACCGAAAGCAACCACCATCGATCAACCGAGAAGGCAGAAAGAGATCTGCACGAAGTGGAACTCAACGCCATTCAAACCTCATGATGATGATCGTATACCTAAATACCTCGTAAGCTTTCAGCTCTTGCTGTATATGAAATGCAGTGAGCTTTTAAATTAAATTAATTGGAATTTTATTTACAACCCGTGTAGGTAAAGACTGAGTATGGTTAAAATGATAAAAGAAAGAAACAACACAACAAAACAAGAAACCAAATATTAAAAATCATTAAACCAGTTACAATTTTGCTTCATTTTTTTTTTTATGGATCTCATGACAGCCGCAAGCAGAGCAACAGGAATTCACAAACTATGTGTGGCATTCTTAGACCTGCAAAAGGCGTTCGATAGTGTCGACCGTATCCTGTTGGGTGAGGAATTGACAAAAATTGGCCTTGCAGTGTGTTTTGTTAGATTGTTAGCTAGTATGTATGTAGCTACTAAGGGTATTTTAAAGTTAGCTGGAATAGGGCTGTCGAAATTATTCACTTCAAGAAAAGGAGTGAGACAGGGAAGTGCATTATCACCTAGGCTATTTGGGATATTTATTAATGATATAGTAGAGTTCTTAGAAAAAAAGTGGGCCCCGACAGTGATGCTTGGTAGTACCGTATCAGGTTCTCAATACTGCTATTCACCGACGACACAACACTGCTTGCCAAAAGTGCGTCTGAGCTCCAAATATTACTGAATTTAATTGAGGAATACCTGGAAATGAAAAAGTTGGTGCTGAATCCAAAGAAAGCTGAGGTAGTAATTTTCACGCGGAGGAAAATTAAGGGGCAGTTAGAAGACAAATTTTATTATAAAAATGAAGAATTGATTAAAAGTACTACCTAGTTTTAAATATTTGGGATTTGTTTTAGACTCACGGAAGTTCGAAATCACATATTAAAGAAATGGTAAGAAGGAAAAGCGGCGTCGTCAGCCATATTTAGAAATGCTCATCTGATGGGATTAGATAATCTAAGAATTCATAAACACATTTTTAAATAAACAAGAGCTGCAAGCTCATATGGCACTTGCAAGGCTGGGTCAGAGGATGAAAGTAAGAATTCTTCATTTCGTGGGTTTGTTGTGATTATTTGTAAGCAAAACCCTTGAGATAATGGGTCCTTGGAAATCACGAGAACGTATCGTTTGGTAATAAGTAATAAGTAAGTAAGTAATTTATTTATAACCCGCCGTTTTCAGAAGGCCGAGTAAATGAAGAAAGTAAATAAAACACATAAACATACACAAAAAGACACTTAATTTCAATCGTCGGCCAGGAAGCAGTGTAGAAGGTCGTGCGCTGGTTGGGTTCTGTTGTCAATGATTTTTGATAATGCATTTGGCTGTGATGATACGCAGTTTAGGGGCGCTAGAAATTCATCTGTCATCAAAACTCTTGAAGCAAAAATGATGATGAGCTCATCGGGAGAATGAAATGTATATTTTAATCAAAAGTCTTATTTGTACTTTAAGAAATTCAGTTGTAAGCAAAACCCATGAGGCAAAAATATTCTAATCATTTCAAGTCTCTAATGTTTCATGGTCCTAGCACATCTGGAAGTACTTTAACTGGTGATCACCGGAATTCCGGACCTCCCCTTCTAATTCCCCCCACAGTGCTCGAACCTGATCCAGTTCTGTCACTGGTGAATCTAGGGCTTGTGCTTGTGAATCTAGGGCTTGTGCTTGTTATTCCCACTGCGCCCCCCCCCCCCCTCCCCACATTCATCCGGACTTGAAATGGAACAACTGAGACATGACGTCTGTCCAAATATCAAATTTCCTTAAGATCCGGATTAAAATATCCGGATACAAATTCCGGATTCTGGCTCCCCTCCCCCCCCCCCCCACATGATGGTCGGATCGGGCAAGTGACTATTTCCAACTTAGCTTGGTCGGGTCCCTAATATTCCTGTCAAGTTTCATGGTCTTAGCGTGTCTGGAAGTACCCTAACTCGCAAACATCGGACTAACCGACCGACCGACCGACCGACCAACCGACCGACAGACCGACAGACAGACCGACAGACAGACAGACCAACAGACCGACCGACAGACAGACAGACCGACAGACCGACGGAAAAGTGATCGGTATGTGGCACTTGGCCGGAAGGCAAGTGCCATAATAATCCCAACGATCCATTATAAAGCTGAGCTATGGGGATTTGAAGATGCGAAACAGCTTGAGTCGGTCCAGCTACAATATTTTAAACGACTGTTCGGACTACAATCGACATTACATTTGCAAGCACTGAAAGGGTATTTAGGCCTATTTTCACTGAAGAAAGACAAGGTATTGCTTGCAAGGTATTTAAGATTTTGGTTGTAGATAATTAAGTTAGATGAGACTAGGTTGGTAAGAGCGTCATATAATGAACTTTTGATTATGGGGAAAAGAAATACATGGCCATCTCGAGTTAAAGCCCTGCTTGATGATCTAGGTCTATCTTATGTTTGGAATAGTGGCCGTGGCCCTGTAGATGACGATAATTTATTGCGGAGAGCCACTAGGATTTTGGATGACCAAGAGATTCAAAAATGGAGAGCTTTAATAAGTCAGTCCGATACTTTGGAGTTTTACCGTGAGATTAAGGAGGTGTTTGGGCCCGAGTTTTATTTTAAAATGAATCTACCTCAAAAATTTTTGAAGTTATGGATCCAGGCCAGAGCTAATTCCCTCCCCCTGTTTGGTAGATTCAAAGTTTTTGATAGGCGTAGGACTGGCCCAGATGTCAGGTACAATTGCCAACTTTGCAAAGTAGGGGGTAGAGGAAAACATGGACCACTTTTGCCAATCGATGCCAGGAGCTTTCGGATTTAAGGAGATCTTTTTCGAAGGGGAGTGTTTTGCTTCTTCCGGATATCCTGAATAGCACTTCGGAAAGGGTTATAACATAGGTGTGCGAATTTATCGACGGAGCGCTAAAGCTAAGAGCGACCAAGCTTAATAGTGAGGCTTCATAGCCGTAAGAAAATATTGTTGTTGTTTCCTCTTGTAATGTGTATTATTGTTGTGTTATGTATATGGCCCCTGGGCTTTTAAATACACATATTATTATACTTTTCAATGCAATTTTGACTGAAAGCATTTTTACTCAAGGTAGACAGAAATACGTAAAAGTTTTACTCTCTTAAAGTAGGCCTGATTATTTTTTTTCTCTACAGGGGAAGTTATGCAAGGAACAGACAAGAAGCCAAGTTTGGAAGAACTGCTCCTGGAATGCAAGAAAAGTCCAAGTCCTGTACCTGCTGAAATACAAGGAATGTCTTATTCCTGTAACATCTCTGATAAAAAGTTTGCCCATTCAGATAATGTTACATCCCATATTCAGACTCATATCGGTGAGGGAACAATGGAAGTTCTGCAAGGAGAAAACCAGAAGCCAAGTTTGGAAGAACTAATCCTGGAATGCAAGAAAAGTCTAAGTCCTGTACCTGCTGAAACACAAGGAATGTCTTATTCCTGTGACATCTCTGATAAGAAGTTGGCCCGTTCGGTTAATGTTACATCCCATATTCAGACTCAAAGCGGTGAGGAATCCCACGACTGTGACATGTCTAAAAAAAGATTCGTTTCCCCGAATAACCTCACTGCTCACCAGGGAACACACTCAAGAGAAAAGCCTTATGATTGTGGGGTAAGCAAGCAAATTTTTTCCCAGGCAAAAGCCAAAAAGCGACTTACGAAGTCGAACACGGGAGAAAAGGCTTACGACCCTAAAGTCTGCGAGGAGAAGTTGGATTGTTCAGGCAAGAAGGTATACAGGCGTAAGAAATCTCACGCCTGTGACTTTTGTGAGAAAAAGTTTACCTCGCCTAGTAACGCAGCATCTCATAGGAGAATACATACAGGAGAAAAGCCGTTTACCTGCGAGGTTTGCGAGCTAAAGTTTAGACATTGCAGTACGATGATTCTTCACATGAGAAGACACACTGGAGAAAAGCCTTATTCTTGCGAAGTATGCATGCAAAGCTTTAGCAGCAGCGCTAAAAGGACGAAGCACATGAGGAAACACACAGGTGAAAAACCTTAGTCTTGTAACGTCTGCGAAATGAAGTTTGTCGTTTCTGGTGCTCTTGCAATCCATATGAAGGTACACACAGGAGAAAAATCTCACTCTTCTGACATTAGTGGAAAGAAGTTGGCTTCGGCTGCTTCACTTCGAGCTCATTTGAATGGACACACGGGAGAAAAGTCTTATACTTGTGAAGTATGCAAGCGAAATTTTGCTAACTCGGTTGCCAGAGACCGGCATAGGAGGATACATACGGGTGAAAAACCATATTCTTGTAACATTTGTGAAAGAAAGTTCGCCTGTTCTTATACTGTTACAAAACACATGAAGGTGCACACAGGGGAGAGATCGCATGGCTGTGAGTTTTGTGAAAGAAAAGTTTGCATCTGCCGAGGGGGCTGCAATTCACAGGAGAATACATACAGGAAAAAAGCCCTTTGCTTGCGCATTATGCAACGAAACGTTTCTCGACAGAAGTACCAAGAGGCACATGACGAATACACATTCTGGAGTAGAGAAGTAGCCTCTGTGTACCTGGACTTGTATCCGTGTATCCCAAAGTTCACCTGTTCAGCATTAACATGTTTAGTTTAGCATTCCATCCTCTGTTATAGAGTAACTATTAACTTCCAAAATCGAGGTTGATATCGTAATAACATGTACTATTAGACTAACATCTGTATTTACGACTGTTTTTTCAGAAACCGTTTTCAAGACAAAATCACAATTTCGACGAAAAATCGACCGATTTTGAGAAAAACTTACTGTTTTTAGCAAAAAAAACTACAGTTTTGATGAAAAATCATGAATGGTTCGTAACAACAGTGATCCCCAGAGGTGTTACCAGCTATGTTGTTTTAAGGGGGGAAAGGTATCTACCGACTGGCTGGTTATTGTTACCGACAAAATTGAACTTTCAATAAAGCCTACTGTTTTGATGGAAAAAAGACTGATTTTCAGAAAAAAAACATCGAGGTTGTTATTCCGATTTCAACCGGGATGGAGTCTGTTAACTGTTATAACTTTTTCGAACATTGGACTTCATATCATTCTCTCTGGAGGGCGATAAGAAGGCATAGCTCCCGCCAACTTTGTTCAGATCAGTTCAGTTTATTCATAAAAAATAGAAAACACCATTAACTGTTTATGGCCCCACCATAAGGCCTGACATAAGGCCTGGCAATGGGCGGGGCTTATTCATCATTCATATAATCTTAAGGGAAACAAACCAAAGCAATCAAAAAAAGAAAGAAAAAGGAGAGAAAAAAGAAGAAGAAGAAAAGAAGAATGAGGGCATATCAAACTGACTAGAGAAATTCACTAGCGAACGATCTTTCATCAACAAAGCGCCCTTGCTCCCCCCCCCCCAAAGAAAGGAAGGAAAAAAGAAGAAAGTGTGAAGTTTATCGTAACATAACTGACTTAGCTCATAGGATGAGATCGATCACATCTTTTCGAGAGAAGCTATTAGTTAATATTCTCGTTCCAACTTCGTGAAAAGTTATTCAGCTACCTGTTCCAGCCTTCTCAAAGTAGGAGCTAATAGTAACTGTTTGCTTGCCACGCTCGGGGGCGAAGTAAGCGTGGTAAGTACGATCCCGTTGGTACGATTAGGGCGTGGTAGGATTTTTGTCGGCGAAAGTAGAAAAAGTATTGACACAAAAGGCGTATTCTCGCCGTTCCCCGAGGACTCCTCCGGGAATCGAAAGGAACGGCGAGAATAGAGGGAGTCACTCCACGCGGACTCTGCGTACAGAAACAGCGAGAACACGGCGACTGCTTCCAAAATGGATTTTGCTCGAAAAAAAATATGCTGTTGACGAAATTAGTCTGGTCCGCTTTATTATTGGTTTTGTTTATTCTGACTGCTTTTAATTAATCTTATATGCACTAAAACCAGCGAAAACTGATTCCCCTCCGAGTCTGAAAGGGAGTCCTTTCTAATGATGGTAATGATAATCGGAGCATTCCCCGTCCGTGGGGACTCGCGAGAATACAGGGAGTGAGTCCCCGGGACAAACAAAAACGCGGGGACTCCTCAAGTGGAGTCCTCGGGGAACGGCGAGAATACGCCTAAAGAATCCAGAAGACGCGACGTCATGCGCAGTTACCGCAGTGAATAGGGTGGAACACGACCCGGATCTTACATTCCATATAATGGTTCAGAGCGTGGAGAAATGTCACGCCCGTGGTATGGTCACGCCATTGTTCAGATAGGTGTAATAAGGCGTGTACAGTGTCGTCTTTCTTTCGAGGCGCGCTGTAATAAGCTGTATGAGGAGAATAGACATTGGCTGTAATTTCTCTTATGCAGAGCCAATCATATCGCTTTGGTGGGCTCTCCCAGAGGATTGGGGGAAAGCTTCCTAAAGGACCCCTCTTTCTTACTTCTTAATCCCCACATCTCTCCATTGTTTCGTTTTGTGCCTAACAATTTTTAGCGCTTCATCGGCCTTGCCGAGATTTGCCCGTCACAACGCAAAGTTTGCCGAAATCTTCAGCGTCCGCTGACACTTCTTGCACACATAACGATATGATAATCTTCTGTTTTTTACTTCTTTTATTTGCTTAGTTTTCCTACTTTTTGGGATCCGAAAACGTAAGTGGAGGGATACCTATGACATCACACAAGTTGTCCGTCTGTCCGTCTGTAAGCACTATAACTCTCGAAGGGAATGAGATATTTTGATGAAACTTGGTGTGAGGATTGTTTGGGTCAAGAGTAAGGTCAAGTTCGTAGATGGGCTCTGTAGCCCTACATTTAGAGGTGGGGGAGGGGGTTTAATTTAAGGGGCAAATGAAATATTTTTGAACATATAATGTGATAGTCGGTTATGGGGTAAAAAGACATGCTGAACTCGATGGTGAAAACTATTTTGTCATCTGACAAGCAGTTCGCCCGGAATCCGGCCAAAACCGGAAAGTCTGTTAAAAGTAAAAGTTTTATTTGAAGTCGATTAGATGTTCGATTTAGGGATAAGAAGACGTGCTGAACACGATGGTGAAAACCATTTTCTCGCCGGGCAAGTAGTTCGCCCGAAATTCGGCCAAAACCGGAAAGTTTGTTCAAAGTAAAAGTTTTGTTTTAAGTTGATTAGATGTTCGATTAAGGGGTAAGAAGACATGCTGAACCCTAATGGGAACAGTATTTTCTACCAGGACAACTTGTTTGGCCGGAATCAGGCCAAACCGGAAAATTTGTTAAAAGCAAACGTTTTATTTGAAGTTGATTAGATGACAGAGGGGTAAGAAAACACGCTGAATCTGTATATGACAATCATTTTTTTTTACCTGGACATATACTTCGTTTGGAATCCGGTTGAAACCGGATTTTTTTTTATAAGTTGAACTTTTACTTGAAGTCGATTAGATGTTCTTTATACGGATAAGGTGATACGTTGAATTCGTTTCTGACCTTTTTTTTTTCTGGACAAGTATGGTAGTTCGTTCGCAATTGTCTGGATCAAATATTAGATTTTTGGGATCCCATCGAAACCTTTGGTCTTGTTAACCACGGCGCGTTCAGTTTTCAAATGTTTTGCACGCAGCAGCCGCGTCAGAGAGCAGGACGGCTGGATGGAGTCGACAAGCGCTAACAAGAAAATCGCTAAATTCAGGTGGATAGTAATGGTATTTTCGAAAAACTTTTTTCTTATCCGTTTCATTGTGAAAAGATCATTTCTAGTAAAAGTTGTGCTTTAAGGGTTGCCATGGGGAGCAGAAAAGTTCTTCTTTATGGGAAGTTTTAGTGGCAACTTTTCTTCAAAAGAACACGTTCTGTTCTGTTACGACTGCTATTGTTGGTTAGAGGAACACTGCCGGCCAAGGGTTAATTTAATAGTTGTTTTTTTTACAAGATAAGGGTCTGCATATTGTACTTGTGGATAATTGTTTTATGTGATATTCTAATATTTAGAAGCTTGAATCAGTGTTGAGTTTAGAAGTTTTCAGCAAATCAGAGATTTTCTCCTCGTACATTAGAGACAGTCGTAAGTTTTGAGCTTCCCGTATGAGGCAGTTAGGTGGATTTCGACAGCAAATAACCTATTTTTGGTCGTATGGTTGTATAGAGATTTTCTATAAGTCATTACGTTACGTTACGTTACGACAGTTGTATGTTTGAAAACAGGCTGGTTTTCGAAAATTTCGCGTTATCCTATCTGGTTTATGCAAAAATCTCCTTATCTTAAAAAGACAGGTTTATTTTTTTCTAAACTGCTTGCGGTTTGCACACAAACAGACTTTGTAAGCACTGTATGACGGGCCAGATGATTGCACTATGTTTTTGTAGCCTAGATTCAAAGTGGAAGCACTACCACGTACCAACATATCCCACTCAGTTTGGAAGTTATCGGGGCACGGACAGATATTTGATATCGTAAGCAGCTCTTAGAATGTTTCAAAACTTTACCTGCACCGTCTTTCGTGGTAGCCTACTCGTTATCTGGTTGAATGGTCCGTAATTTATTATTAATGCCCAAGATTTCAGCCACCTTAAAAGCTAGAAATGCCAGTAAAAGGTCAGATTACAAACAAAAAAATCGCCAGAGGCGCTCAGTTTAAATTTGTCTTGTGTATATACGGTAAAAGCTGCTGCTTGAGATCTGAGCCACGTTAAAAGAAAGAGATTTTGTGAGAGATAGTCGAATATTGCCGATTACAGGCCGATTTAAAAAAAAAATTGCCTTCGGCTCTTTCGTAGTCCTACACTATTTCTATTTAGTTGAAGTGTGCATCACTGGTGTGCGATTTTAAGCTTGAGATTTGGGGTCCAAGCTATATTAAAAGGTAGAAGTTGTATAGGAGTACTTGAATTTGCTGAATTGAACAGATTTCGCCTGTGGCGCTCAGTTTAGTTTGTCTTGAGTAGATACGTCACAAGGTGGTACCGAGGCTTGTCATCTCTCCAGCGTAATTGGATATGAACAGCATCGTCTAATTCCTGTTACTTATTTGTTTATTATTTTATTACTACAATGGCATTTTCCATAGCGTTTTAAAACTTATAACGTTAATATTTCTTGAGCCTGTGGTGTTGTGTTTTTAGCCAGTCGTATATTTTGAAGTCGTCCCACCCCCCATGCCCATGCCCTTCGAACCGCCCCTGGTTATTCATCAAGAGTCGGCACGGTCTGCACGTTTGCCACATGTCGCACGGTAGTGTGAATACTCTCGGTGACTAACTCCAAGTGCCGATGAAGAATCGCCGGAAGTGTCACCTCTTCTTTGGATTCCTAAATGCGGTTTGTTTATATTAAAATCTTTTATACTTGAATGATTTTAAACTGTTATTTCAGTATTTTTTGGTTATTGTTGATGTGAAATGTCTTGGTTCTAAAACTGTTTATTGATAAATGTGATTAACATTTAACTTTCAGACTCCATGTGTGAGCACTTGCCCATTTGTTAATCTCAATTCTTATGACTATTGAGAGGAAACCAATTCTCCTTTTTTGTGTTTTTGTCAGAACGGTGATCGGGAAAGCTTCACGATTCTAGAATTGTGAAGTGAAATCGCTGGCAAAGCATCGTAGCTGAAGTATCCATTGTTTAAATACATGTTTCCCAGTCAGCTTGAGCTCAAGGAGTACCGAATAAAAATGCAAAAGAAAATCCAGAAAACTGCAGCATTTTTGAACAAATCATAAACTTTTCGAGGACATCATACCTTCTTGAGTCACACTCTAGTAAGCCAGGCGACATCACCAAAAGAGGCGATTTGGACAACAGGTGGTTCCAAGTCGTAGAGAAAGACGGAGGACACAAACATTCAGCTTTAACCAAGAAAACAAAACTGCAAGAAAGAAAATCAAGACGACCTTACTTAAAAGGTTATTCAAAGAAGCTGTCAATCTCAGAGAAGCAATAAGGACTCCATATTGCATGCATGTAAGTCACTCTAGAAGAAAACAAAAAGAGTTTATTTTTGTTTAATTAGATCAGCTATGGATAGATGATGTTTAATGCAAACAATGGCCATCGCACCAAAAGCATTAGCCGATCTAAAAAGTCTGCTGATCTAAAAAAAACGAAAATTGCGATGGTTAACCAAATGACTACTCCTCACAAAAGTTTTCTTACACACTTCACATGCGTAAGATTTTTCTCTATTGTGCACTTACATGTGGTTGACCAGACAATAGAGAAGATTTCATCTCACATACTTCACAACTGTGAGGCTTATCTCCTGTATGTGTTCTCAAGTGAACTATACATGTCCTCATGTGAAGCTTCAGTTGACATACATGCAGCTTCAATCGAAGGTACGTGTCTTCATGTGCAGCTTCAACTGACTAAAGCTTCACGACGAAACTTGTTCACGTCGGCTTTAAGCCTTTAGCTTTAAATGAAGTTCAAGCGCGAAAAGCAGTGGGTAATACAAGTGCAGTACTTGGGTTTAGAAACAAAAAGGTTGTCCCCAAATAACCTTCCAAGTCCTAAACTACGAAAACGGACGTTTGGAATAAGGAAGAAAAATCTGAAAGATGAAGCCTGGCTTAAAGTCTTATGTTATAGTTGTTCCTGGTTATAGTCACATTCTTGTGAGTCCTTAGGAGGGTTTTCGCGAGATCTCGGAATCACTTTCCGGCGAAACAGTCAGAATAAACAAATTTTTAAAGCATTGCCGTGTTTTCCTTGTTTTTGGCACAACTTCATTCAACCAAGATTCCACGCGACTCAGCACCTTGTGAATCCTGCAAAGAAAGATCTGCTCAGTATTCCCCGAGGAGTCCTCGGGGAACGGCGAGAATACGCCTATAGAAGGCGAACCTATCAATATCTAATAGTTCTTGCTTTAGGCAGAACTTCATTCAACCAAGATTCCACGCGACTCAGCACCTTGTGAATCCTGCAAAGAAAGATCTGCTCAGTATGGTACGAAGGTGTAATATACACTCAAGAGAAACCTTATGAAGAAATCAAAGAATTTCATGTACCCACTGCACTACAGTACTTGAGAACTAGTGGAGTATGAATTATGTCTGATAAAAGAGTTTGAAAAAAGAAACAAACGAAGGACATGGACCAAATTACATGTTAACTAATCGGATACTGAGAACGGAGGACGTGTCTTCATGTGCAGCTTCAACTGACTAAAGCTTCACGACGAAACTTGTTCACGTCGGCTTTAAGCCTTTAGCTTTAAATGAAGTTCAAGCGCGAAAAGCAGTGGGTAATACAAGTGCAGCACTTGGGTTTAGAAACAAAAAGGTTGTCCCCAAATAACCTTCCAAGTCCTAAACTACGAAAACGGACGTTTGGAATAAGGAAGAAAAATCTGAAAGATGAAGCCTGGCTTAAAGTCTTATGTTATAGTTGTTCCTGGTTATAGTCACATTCTTGTGAGTCCTTAGGAGGGTTTTCGCGAGATCTCGGAATCACTTTCCGGCGAGCGAAGCACATCGCAAAACTGTGGGAAAGCGATCCCTGGAATCACTTTCCACTTTCGCGCTGGACTGATCGCGAAAACACATGGAAAGCTGATATCTCCGAAAAAATGTTGAATTACAAACTTTTTCGAATAAATATGGTTCACTCAACGGTTCTTATGTTCTCATATATTACATCGAAGTCACCTTAATTATGATTGCCATTTTTTTTTTTTATTAGTGACACTTCCACTGTTTTTCTCCACACCTTTGAAATTCCCGCCGAAAGATTCAACTTTCCGCGGAGCTTTCCACTAACCTCGTGGAATTACTTTCTGGGAAAGCTTCTTCGGTTTCCAAAGCGCGAAAAACGGCTTGGAAAGTTCGGCATCTTTCCGAAGTTCCGCGAAAACCATTGGAAAGTGATCCCGACTTTGCTTTCCAGATAACGAAAACCCTCTTCTTGACATCGGCTATTAACCTATCTTGGGGTGTTTTCAAGCTTACTTTCGACAGGATTCCAAATTATTCTGCGACTATACGGATCATCAGGTCGCAATTGATGATTGCAACTTTTGTGGCAAAAAGATAAAAATTAGACTGAAAATCATTTAGCCAAGCAGGCAAATATTTGATCCCAAAGGTGAGCCTAGAAATTACCAATCGAGTTCTTTTGTTTCGAAGAGCTTGTTATGAGAAGACCATCTTCCAAAGCCCTTGTTTTTTTTTTAACTAATGTTTTTTCCCCTTGTCATCCTGTCTGTGACACAAGTGTGGCACCTACTCTTTCAGTTTTACTTGAAATGTCTTATAAATTTTACTTGGAAAATCTTTACTTCTTTACTAGTTAAAAAAATAATAAAACAAATGTTTGATTCTTTACTTTTTAGAATTATTTAAACTTACCCTACTGCCGAAAAAATGAATGAAAGGCATCCGTCATTGTAATTAAAAAACAAGTCAAATCATCACATCAAAAACTAAACAAACAAGCTCCAAACACGCAGAGAGATGCCACAAACCATAGGGTAATACACCATAGGGTACCTCTACTGTGGTGGCAAAATATAATTACATTAAAAAAAAAAAAAACAAGGCTCAGACTTCTTTACAATGACATTGAAACCACCGCACCTGCATTTGCCAGAATCTGACGTTTTGAATTTTTCCCGCTTTTATTTTGTTATGGTGGCATCTGTGATTGTGAACCGAACTACATAGAGCGTGTTCCACCCTTCTAACAATAGTTACTATTCCCGGTCCATCCCAGGGGGCAGCAGAGACTCAAATTTCTGACATGTAGCCTCGGAAATGGCACTTTTCGGGGAGGGGGGTACCCACCACCCAATTTAAATTTGGACATAACAATTTTGTAAAAAGACCACCCAATTTTAATTTGGACATTTGGTTTTCTGAAATTAACCACCCAATTAAAATTTGGCAATATTCGTGAGCAAACGGACACCACCCCAAAATAAATAGAAAAAGGATGTTTACATTTTTTATTGCAGAATTTTTTGCTTATCAAGTACAAATAAAGAGAGAAAAAGTCTTTTACACGTTTTTTCAACATTTCTTTTGAAGATTCCGCTGGTCTCAGTATTGTTTCTTTAGGGATTTCAGGAAAGAATCCCGTCAGAATTTGAAATCCTTAAAAGGTGTGGGAATCACTCAAAGATGACATTTACATACAGATACAGATATTAAAGAAGAGTGAAGGTACTGTATCACTTATGATTTATGTGTATAGTGAGGAACTTGACTAGGCTAAGGATTCCCTAAGTTGAGCTAGGACTAGCCTATATGGGTGGTACCCGACCTAGAATTTCTATAACCTCGAACTTGACCTGAAAATACTACAAGCAAACTTCCGCACAGTCCCAAATTTATCCTAGTTCATTCAGGGTGTCTTTCTTGACAGTTAAGACTGCACTGGTCTTTCCTCTTATTATTTTTAGGCACAAGTTTGAGGTTGTAAAAGTTTGAGGTTTGGTACCTCTCCTGTAGAGCTGTAGCATCAAGCATGCACAGTTTTTTTATAGTGCAGGCAGGATGACAGGAAGTATGAGAGCAGTAATAGTTATCTAAAGGTGCAGTAATCTGAATGCATCCCAGTAGCAACAGGCTGTCACAGGTCCAACTTCCATTTTCCCCTCCCCTGATCTGGGAGTTTTTAGAATGTCTCGAAAAGAAAAAATTAAGTAATAACAATGGAGAAATTTTAATATCAGTATGCCTTCATTCTTATAATTTCAGGCTACTGAAATACTGAGTTCTTGGGAATAGTGTCCCAACGTCTGAGCACATGCCCCAATGCATGGGCATGGTGCTCATATGTTGGGGCACCATGTCCTGCAGCAACGCCATGGAACCCCCTTTTTGAATAGCTAATTTCCATTTCAGATTTTCATGGGGTATCGGGCCATTCCTGCAGGGCATGGTACTCCCAATGTATGAGCACAATGCCCATACGTTGGGGCATGCCTAGAGGTTGGGACACCATGCCATAAAAAATGATGCTTTGTGTGTGACGTGCTTGGCTCCTGCACTTAAAGTTCACTTGCTTCATTCGAGCTTGGCAAAGCAAAGGAATTAAAGCTTGATTTCTGCCCATTTGTCATCATAAGCCTGTCCACTAGGCTAGAGGAGATTCGCTGTAGTTTTAGCATGAAAAAAACGAAACAATATGTATTCCTAAGGAAGTGACCATTCAGTCACCATAAAAGTAGTTGCACTTGGAAGCTGTTAAGAAGAAAGAGTCCATAAGATAGTTTCATAGGTTTGCAGATCAAGATCTGCAACATTTAACATAGCTTTTGTCAGTTAGTCAAATCCACAGTTGCGTGAGAATCTTTATTTTAGTCAGTAATGTGTGAAATTGTTACATCCACTGGGAATATTTCTGGTACTTGTCTGCCAACTACCTGCAGCCCAAACCTAGGCAATCTGGCACTATCTTATCTAGTTATGAATGGGAGTCTCTTCAAATCTCTCAAACTGCTCGTCCAAAATGACAAAACATTGTCTTATACATTTAGGACTTTCCAAAAATCCTGAAAGAATTGCACTTTGTGTACCAGAAAGAGATTTACAGATGGCAAAATATAAGCATCACGAGAACAGGCAATGCAGCTCACAATGTCAGACAAACAGACAAGAGTTTGTGAACTTAGCAATTCTTACTTCTGAGTTTAAGGAGAGGATGATGCTAATATACCTACTTCCTAGTCAAGCATGTAGTTATTGTCATGTCAGAATAAAAGTAGTTTATACCTTGAAGCTATTAAGAAGAAAGAGTCCATATATTAGCTTGATAGGTGAAGAGTAGGTTGTCACCATAAAAATACTTCTAAAACCATACAGCAGCATAAGTTTATTATCTTCTGAAGTTGGCTATTTGGGTCTAACTTGATGTTCTTTCCAGGGCATAGTCAGTGATCAAGAAACAGTACCGCCTGGACTAGCATCATCGGTAACTCAGCGATGGATACAGAAGTAGGCTATCAGATAGTGTGACTAAGAAAGAAAGTCCAAGTTGAAAAATTTAAAATCATGTGGAATATATAGAAGCTCTTAAAGTGTCTGCATGAAGGAATAGGGGACGCCCATTCAACCATCAACCAATGCAGATTGAAGTCCAAATGTAATATTTTCCCCTAAAGGATCTACATATGGAAGCTCTGCCTTGTCAGCAAGAAGGAGTAGGTGAACCCCGTGCACTGTTCGTTATTCATTGGACCTTTAGGCCCAGCGCCAATAAGAGAACCTGACCAGGAGTCAAGTTCCAATGCTTAAGAATGTCAAGTCTGCTTATAGTGTAAAAAAGGCAGAGGTGGAGTATTAAGTGCAATCAGTCTATGAAACAAGTGTGCAAAGGAATTATACTCAGCTTCCAGATACCATCACCACTTTTTCGTTCCTTCTGGGAAGCCAGGAGTTCGAGGTTGGTTATGGAAGGCTGCGTCACAAGAAAGTGTGTTGGAGATATTTCGTGCGTTAGAGATATTTCGTGTTCGTCTCTTTCGAGCATATAGACTGTAAAGGGCTACAATATGATAGTGCTTTTCATGACAGAGAGTCAGGTGTGCGACACACATATAGTAACACAATCTTTCAAGCTTCTAAGTAACAAAGAGGGGAGACCGTTGACAGAACATACAGTGCTAAGATCCTGTGCACTCCTATAGACTTCAGATAAATCACAGACCATACACCTGTATTTAAAGCCAGTCTCGTAGAGCAGGATGTCCAAGAACAGAGAGGTAGTTTTGGCAATGTCTGAAGAAGAACAGAAGCATCTCCTTCATCTTTTGATGGAGGGTCGACCTTGGTCATGGACCATGCTACAGATTTCACCACCAGTGACCATGACCTTGGATACCCGATCGCACTCATCGATGTCTCGCGAATGTTTAGTTGCCTAAGTAAGGAATCTTATTGATGCATACCAGTGTAGTCCTAACGTAAAGTGATCCGCGGAACATATGTGCTTTAATAGTCGGAGCTATTTCATGTGAACTTTCACGTTTTATCTATCATAAGTGCTTTTATTCTGCCAAAGTTGCCTTTAAATACTGTGTTGCTTTTACGTTTTGTGGTCTTCGTGACGGAAGATTCCTGGTGTAAAATAAAGTCAGCCTTTAAACCAAGCCAGATCGGATTTCACTCCCTACAAACAGACAGATGCTTGACTGTATGTTTGAGTTGGTATAGGTGGATAGTAATATCATTTAATATTCTGATTGACACTTCTACGTTTCCGGTCAAGCCACTCCAGTGCACTTGCTCTCATTTAGATGGATTATAAAGTTTATCGATGCTTCTGTGACTGGCCCGTTGGTTGGACTTACCGTGATTCTTGCTTGATGTTACTTAACGTGCTCCTAAATATTGAATCTGGTGTTACCTAATTCGTTGAAACACAAATAAATTACCCATTTTCAATCATATTTTGTCTTCCATACCCAGGTGTGAATTGCGTACTCACTCACTTATATCCTAGTATGAGGTCACAAGCCGTGCAAGTCTCCCTAGCGAAAGCAGCTGACGAACCAAGAATTGCAAATAATTTTGCTCTTTCGTAAAGGGCATCAGGAGTTGAAGCTAGGAGGGATTTCACCTGCTTCCGTGCCGGTGGAAACCTTCGATGTGCTCGAGCTTGTTTTTGGCGTGCTCAGGGGTGCTACATTTGCCTGCGCGGGCAAGGTGTTTGTCCACAGTTTCTTCCATCCGGGCAGCGGGGTTGTGAGCAAAGCCTTCTTCACTTCCTCTCTAAGGTGCAAATTACCCAGACGAGGTCAGTCGACGTTTCTTGACTAACGAGGCTATACGTCATGTTTACGGAAGGTTCACAAAGTTTGAAGCCAAGCTGACCATCTAACTTCATTCGTTTTCGGGTCCAAGGTTGCAACGTCCAATGAGACAGACAGTGAATCCTGAGTTCTTCTTTACTGACCTTGAAATGCAACGCCGGTCTTCAGTGGGGGGATGGTGTATATTCAAAACGCAGAATTATTAGGAAAACAGCAGCTATAAGTTCATATGGTACTTGCAAGCTTGTTAGCATGTATTCAAGTTCTCGTACTGGGATGTGAATGAAGAAATTTCGTCATCCTAGCACATCTGGAAGTACCTTAATTTGCGATCACCAGAATTCAGGACCCCCTTCCAACTGCCCCCACAGTGCTCGAACCCGGTCCGGTTCTGTCACTGATGTATCTAGGGCTTGTGCTTGTTCTTCCAACCAAGTTTCATCCCGATCGCTCCACTCTAAGCGTGTCACAAGATTTCCAGCTCTCCCCTCCACCTCCCCCCCCCCCCAACATTCATCAGATTACATCCGGACTTCAAATAGGGCATTTGAGACATGAAGTCTTTCCAAATATCAAGTTTCATTAAGATCCGATCACCCGTTCAAAAGTTACAGATACCTCAAGAATCAGGATTCTCACTCCCTCCTCTCCCCCCCCCCCACGATGGTCGGGTCAGGGAACCGACTGTTTCCAAGCCAATCATGTCAAGTCTCTAATATTCAAGCCAAATTTCATCGTCCTTGCACTTCTGGAAGTACCTTAACTTGCGATCACCTGAATTCTGGTCCGCCCCCCCCCCCCCTACATTCCGGATTCGGTCCGGACTTGAAATGGGACATCAGAGGCATGACGTCTTTCCAAATATCAAATTAAATTCCGGCTCCCCTCCCTTCCCCCACGATGGTCGGATCGGGCAAGTGACTATTTCCAACTTAGTTTGGTGGGTTCCCTAACACGCATGCCAAGTTTGATCGTCCTGGCATATCTGGAAGTACTCTAACTCGCAAACACCGGAATAACCGACCGACCGACCGACGGAAAAGTGATCAGCATATCGCTGTTGATACATCTTGGCTAAAATACCCCTCTATTTAAGGTACTTTGGTTCAAATATCACTAAGATTAGGCCATATCAGCTAAAATGTTGTTGAATTTAAGCTAAAACCCTTTTATTCTCATAAAAGACCACCCAATTTAAATTTGGACCTTTTTATTCCAACAAAAGACCACCCAATTTTAATCCGGACTTTTTGATTCTGGCCAAAAGACCACCAAATTTAAATTTGGACCTTTTGATTCTGGCAAAAGACCACCCAATTTAAATTTGGACATTTGCTGAAAAAGGGACCACCCCACGGGGGGTTGATGTCGGGAGTTTTAGTCTCTGCTGCCCCCTGGTCCATCCTCACGAAAAGTTACTACGCTGACCGTTCCAACCTTGTCGGAATAGTAACTAATAGTTACTATTTGCTTACCATGCTCGGGAGCGTAGTAAGCGTAGTAACTACACATCTCTGTAACGTGATTGGTCGGATTCGCTCCTGGCGTGAGATCCTGCTGGAAAAAAGAAAAGTCGTTCCAGCCTTGACTGCAAAAAGCCAGAATTCGTGAAGTCATGCGTAGTAACTACGGTAAGTAGGATGAAAAACTAAAACGTAATATCCATGCTGGTCTGCTGTGGAAATCATCAGAAATGAGTGTTGCTTGTGCAGATTGCTGGAAGATGTTTCCTACTAATGCAGCGTTTACAAGAACAGAAAAAACTTGAACAGAATCTGATCTTGGTGACAAGATTATGTTTTTTTTTTTCTATATACGTAGTCCCCCTGAACCACTCCCTTTATGCTACTGACCCGTTCCACCGCTTGAACAAGAACTAGTTTGCCCTCGCTCCGCTACCCGCGTCATAGTATAATATGACGCGGGTAACGTGGCTCGGACAATTGGAGTTTAGGATGGAGATCAGCCCTTCTTTGCCTACTTCACTCCGGCCCTAATCCTTGTTTCCTTTTCTGCCTTTGTCATATATATATTCTACTTAACCAACAAAACAATCCAATCCATAACCAACAGAAAGGACTGTTTCTGTTTCCATAAACGATTTTTATTTTGTGAACTCGAATGCTAGCCTCATTTTATCTCCTTTCTTCTAACAATGGTGAAACTTTGCTTATTGTTTTTAGCTCTTACTAGTGTTTTTTCCCGAATAACTGCTTGACTTAATTTCTGCACCCCCCCGTTTCTTTCTAATATCTAAACCGTTTTCCAACCACTGAGCGCTGACCCTTGTTCCGCTGCTAGTCGAGACTTCAACCTAAACACGGTCGCTCCTCCACGGAGACTGTGGGGCATTTTCTCCAGTGTACAGGCCTAACTCTTTCAAATTCACCTTAGGCGACCTCGCCACCGTGCCATATTTTACTTTGTCTCCTCTGACTGTCTCATTCTTTACTTTCTAAACGATATCCTTTCTCGAAATCCGAGACCGAGAACACCTAGAAAAACTAAACTTGTCAAACCAATTTAATTTATTTACAACACGAACCGCATACAAATCCTCCAATAGGCAGTGTTCCACGAAACTTTTTTCAAAAGAAAAAGACGTGCACCTTTTCTCCCTTTTTTCCCAGCCTCAACCAAGCTACTCTTTTGTACATAACTATTATCCACGAAAATGGTGGCGATGATAATACAGGAACGACTAGCGTATATGATTCTACCACCTTTTCTTCCATGTACGCTAATACCTGCGAAATGAACGAAAATCGGGGGGGGGGGGGGGGGGGGGGGGGGGGGTAGTGAAATGAGGAAGGATGATTCCTTCCCTATCCTTCTTGGCATTCGAATCAAAGACTAAGATCGTAGGCATGCCCCCTTTTTACCACCAAAAGTCCACTGGGCCCGGCTCTATGATCCATTCGAAAGTTGCCCGTCTGTATTATTAATTTTTTCTCGGCGGAGCATCAGCCAAATTCTCTGACGTGTTGATGTAATGGAGTGATAGTCTGATGTTCAGATCCACCATTACCTTAAATAGCTTTTCCATCTGAACCTCCAACCGTTGCGAGTTGCCTTTTCCCGAGCACCACCGATTGACTGCCACCATGTTATCCACTCTCGCAACCAGCCTCTTATTATTCACCTTATCTTTAATGGCACTGAAAGAGTTTGTCAGCGCCATCGCTTCTTTAACCGCCATGTTCTCAAGCATATCTGCATGTGTCCAGAATACTCTATATGACTAAGTCTAAAACACGGCAGCGAACCTCAGGAAGAAGGAGTAAGCGTGTCCGTGCTACTCAAAATCAACGACTCAAATCCTGCGTCAATCAATCACCGCAATCTTTGTGAGCATCTGTGACACAACTTCTGCCTTTCTTCCGCTATATACCCGGAGAGACCGGAGGTTTTGCGTCGGCAAGGAGAGATAGTCATCAAGAGTATCCCCTGAGCCCCGCCTTGCTGTCTTTCCCGAGTAGTTCTATATATCCTACCCACGCGAATTGTGAGGCGTCCGTGTGCCCATGACGCATATCTGTTCCGCATTTTGCCACGGGAAAATTCGCGGTCGGTTTTTTAAAGCCAGGTTTCACCTTCCCTATTCCCCGACGTCCGGGGCTTCCGCATAGTCAAGCCAACCCTTCCCAGAACCCTTTCAGTTTTCATGGTAATGATGACAGCTAACTTTGCTATTCTTCAAGATTTCCTATATGGCCCCTTTACATTTCAAATATCTCTTGCATCCCAGTCCCAACTGTCCATCACTTTCCCTTTTCTTCCCCCATTTGTATAATTGTAATGTCTCTCAAACGGGTTGCCTCTATAGCACCTTCCAGACATCCGGAATCTGGGGTTTCCAACACTCCGGACTTCCAGACGTTTTTTGACCTGGCTTCACCTTCCAGATCCGTCTCGACGAAAACGGCTATCTGGAATCCGGAAGAAAAATCTGGAAGGTGAAGCCTCGCTTTTAAGAAAAGCCTGAATTTCGAGGAAAGAATGCTGAAAGCAAAGTTGAATGAGAAGACATTATCTCCAGACACGTTGAAGCTCTTCATACATTTTGCTATGGAAGAAGGTCGGGTCGGGAGAATGGCACAGGCTAAAAACAGAAACTGGACTCCGAAAAGGTATGTTAACAAATATGATTGTCGTGTATGGGTCAAATAAAGGAGAATTTGAGAAGTATTTCCTTTTGGAATTTTATGAGTCAGGTTGGCAAAAATATGCCAGAAGGCTTCATGTTTTGTATTTATATATTATATTTTATCTAGTGGTCTTTTTGGCCATGAAACATGTTGAAAACTGTTTAATTTTGGAACCACATGGGCTCCTTGGTGGGATTTTATTATGGGTTGGCGAAAGTCAAAGAACAAGGAGGCTTAAGCTACGTTTACACGGAGGGTATTTACCCTTACTCCGCGGATATTTTGGACTTCGATTTCGCGAACTTTTTACCGGGGTATTTGATTGTCGAGGGGTATTCTTCGACGTTGGAAACAATAAAATTTGATTTTCGAGGAATAATTTTGATTATGTCAATGCACAAAGTGCTCCAATTGGACACATGTAGAGAGATATCCTGAGCCTTACAGCCTTGGAGTTTATTCCCACGTGACATTACTCTCCCTTGAAAAATACCCGAGTACCGTGTGAACACTTTCCCTTTTTATCTCCGGGGAAAAATACCTGCCGTGTAAATGATCCTTCAAGGATGTTTATCGATACTGAGGTAGTTGGTGATTGGTGCGCAGGTTTGTAGTTGCCGGTGTTTTCGCCACTGGAAGAAGTTAGATTATGGTCACCGGTCTCTTGATGTTTTTGATAGTCAGATTGACAAGTTTGGGCCGAAATGGTGTATGGGACCTAGTTGATTTTCTTTCCAAGAGGATATTCGAAACAGAACTTTTTCGAGGTTTTCCGTAAAAAAAAAAAAAAAAAAAAAAAAAAAAAGAAAGAAGAAATTATCAGAATGTTGTCACTTGAGATTCTTTTACAGTACCTTATAATGTAGGTAGTCATTGCTTACGAGATTAGTTTCAGTGGAAACGGTGATTCGCAGATAATTATTCACGATCTGTTGAACCGGTTTGTTAGTGGGTGTGTACCACTGATTGCTTCCTATCCAGGGTGGGGAATGTGGTCCACCAGTCTCATTCGCGGAACACACCAGTCTCACTGTTTTGAACCATCAGTCTCAGAAAAATGGCGCCGGGAACCACCAGTCTCGGAAACGAGACCAACAGTCTCAAATTCAGACCAACAGTCTCATCTAATTTCCAATTTATTTAAAGTAAAAAAGTGTTTTCTTTGTTTTTCTCTGTCAGTCCCTTGAATTACGCGCTTGTGTCAGCACTACAGGTAGAGTGAAGCTTGGGCTTTCAATACATGTATTCATCTCTGCTATTGGCTTGGTACTTCTCAGTGAGTAGGGCTCTGAAAAAGCAAACAAATTTATTTTTTTGTTTTCTGTGTTGTTTAATAGACTTCTGCTACTCTGCCAACTACAACAGGTAAAGTGAAGCCTGGGCTTTCAAACGATATATGATTCACTGTTACTGGATTACCAAGTGTCACATTGGGTGGCTCTGAAAAAACTGTTTTGGTAAACAAATGTAATTTCTAGGCTGTCTATGAGATTTCTTGGAATTTTTTAACTTTGCGACCAGTTTTGGTAGATGGACATCCATGTATCTCTGATACTGGCTTAGTCAGTTTGCTGCTGGGTTCCTATAGTAAACTCATTAGAAGTTTTTTTTTAACTGCCCTGCTTGATATTGTTGAATCTTTTGTCGCCTCACTGTTCAGTTCACCTGACTGACTGGTCCGGTATTAGTTTGTTCCATTCTTTTTCCATGCATTTTCCATGCTTAAAATACTATTCTGAGGCTGTCTCTACACAACTACAGTAAGCGGTCAAGTAACACTCAATGGAGCCTATTATCGCTCACCAGAGCTGCGTTTTATTCACATTTCTAGTTGACTTAAGTTATTATTTTGCCGTTTTATTTGCTATTCTCAGTTGACTGACAGCGTTCAATTTATCCAATCTATTGAGATTGTCCACTAAAAGTTGACTTTGGACGACCGACAACAAATGGTCATTCGTTCTATGGATAACCGGTTAACCAACAGTAAGCTGTCAAGTATCGTTCAATGGAACATTTTATCGCTCACCAGAGCTGCGTTTGATTTGCATTTCCAGTTGACTGATATAACCTTTTTGCTGTTTTATTTGCTATTCTCAGTTAGCATTCAGTTTATCCAGTTGACTAAAAGTTGACTTTTGAGGATCGAGATAAAATGGTAATTCATTCCATGGTTAACCGTTTAACCTACAGTAAGCAGTTAAGTATCGCTCAATGGAACCTATTATCACTCACCAGAGCTGCATTCTATTCGCATTTCCAGCTAACTTAAATCATCATTTTACTGTTTTATTTGCTGTTCTCAGTTGATTCATATTGTTCGATTTAGCTCTTGGCTTATCCAGTCTATTGAGACTGTTGACTGAAAGTTGACTTTTGACAAACGAGAACAAATGGTTATTTGTTCCATGGTTAACCGGTTAACCTACAGTAAGCTGTCAAGTAAACTCAATGGAACCTATTATCGCTCACCAGAGCTGCGTTGGATTCGCCTTTCCAGTTGACTTAAATCATCATTTTTCCGTTTTATTTGCTATTCTCAGTTGACCGAAAGCGATTGATTTATCCAGTCGACATAAATTGTCGATTAAAAGCTGACTTTTGACAACCGAGAACAAATGGTCATTTGTTCCATGGTTAACCGGTTAAGCTACAGTAAGCGGTCAAGTAATACTCAATGGAACTTATTATCGCTCACCAGAGCTGGGTTCGATTTGCATTTCCAGTTGAATTAAATCATCTTTTTTGCTGTTTTATTTGCTATTATCAGTTGACTGATAGCATTCCATAGCATTCCACTCATTCCATGGTTAACCGAGAATATAAGCGTAGGTTGAGAAAAAGATTGCGGAATCCAACCAACCGGTCACCTTTTACTGGTCATTTCAAATTGCGGCCATGAGCCCGACATTTTTTCATGTTCTAACAAATCTGGTGCTACAGAGTACGCTACCTATCCAATGATGGTAAAAAAAAGTAAAAAATAAGCTTATTCTTAATGTTTTACACTGGCTATGGAAGTCCTAGCTAAAAGTGTTCAAGTTAACCTACATGAACTAACGCACCCACTCTGGTAATTTTTGTTTTGTTGGTTTTGGTGATTCTTTTTTCACATACCATACGTTCTTTACTAGTCCTCCATGAATATTCCTCTCACTCTTTTTTTAATTGTTGAAGTACTATCTCCTCTGCAGATGTTGCTCTTGTTGTAGGAACATACTATTGTTTGTTACAGACATACTAGTGTTTGTATGTTCAAGTACTATAGATTGGTGCACGTAAGAGGTCACTTCATGAGACCCTCAAATTGAAGCTGCTACGTACAGCATCATCAAGGAGACAAGCAAAGGGTAATTTTAGTAATTGTCTAAATGTTATAGAACATGATTAGGTCGCTTTGTCATATTGTTTTAGTGATGTTCCCTTACCTTCTTGAGTTTCCACACCCTTGCCAAGAGCTAAATCAAACAATATGAATCAACTGAGAACAGCAAATAACAGAGTAAAATGATAATTTAAGTTAGCTAGAAATGCGAATATAATGCAGCTCTGGTGAGTGATTATAGGTTCCATTGAGCGATACTTGACTGCTTACTGTAGGTTAACCGGTTAACCATGGAATGAATTACCATTTTATCTCGATCCTCAAAAGTCAACTTTTTGGTGATTCTTTTTTCACATACCATATGTTTTACTAGTCCTCCATGAATATTCCTCTCACTCTTTTTCTAATTGTTGAAGTACTATCTCCTCTACAGATGTTGCTCTTGTTATAGGAACATTCTATTGTATGTTACAAACATACTATTGTTTGTAGGTTGAAGTACTATAAATTGGTCCACGTAAGAGGTCTCTTCATGAGACCCTCAAATTGAAGATGCTACGTACAGCATCATCAAGGAGACAAGCAAAGGGTAATTTTAGTAATTGTCTAAATGTTATAGAACATGATTAGGTCGCTTTGTCATATTGTTTTAGTGATGTTCCCTTACCTTCTTGAGTTTCCACACCCTTGCCAAGAGCTAAATCGAACAATATGAATCAACTGAGAACAGCAAATAACAGAGTAAAATGATGATTTAAGTTAGCTAGAAATGCGAATAGAATGCAGCTCTGGTGAGTGATAATAGGTTCCATTGAGCGATACTTGACTGCTTACTGTAGGTTAACCGGTTAACCATGGTTTCGACAACCTGAGTCTACTGGATAAATTGAATGCTAACTGTGAATAGCAAATAAAACCGCAAAAAGATTATTTCAGTCAACTGGAAATGCAAATCAAACGCAGCTCTGGTGAGCGATAAAATGTTCCACTGTTGGTTAACCGGTGATCCATGGAACGAATGACCATTTGTTGTCGGTCGTCCAAAGTCAACTTTTAGTGGACAATCTCAATAGATTGGATAAATTGAACGCATCAGTCAACTGAGAATAGCAAATAAAACGGCAAATTAATAACTTAAGTCAACTGGAAATGTGAATCAAACGCAGCTCTGGTGAGCGATAATAGGTTCCATTGAGTGTTACTTGACCGCTTACTGTAGTTGTGTAGAGACAGCCCCAAAATAGTATTTTAAGGATGGAACGAACTAGTACCGGACCAGGCAGTCAGGTGAACTGAATAGTGAGACAACAAAAGATTCAACAGGGTCTAGCAGGTCAGTTAAAAAAACACAGCTAATGAGTTTATCAAAGGACACCATGAGCAAGAAACTGACTAAGCCAATATCAGAGATACACATATCTGTGGAAAGTCCATGCTTAAATCTACCAAAACTGGTTGTAAAGTTAGAAAATCCCAAGAAAGAGAATCTGAGTCGACTGGATAAATTGAATGCTAACTGAGAATAGCAAATAAAACAGCACAAAGATTATTTTAGTCAACTGGAAATGCAAATCAAACACAGCTCTGGTGAGCGATAAAATGTTCCATTGAGCGATACTTGACCACTTACTGTTGGTTAAACGGTTATCCATGGAACGAATGACCATTTGTTGTCGGTCGTCCAAAGTCAACTTTTAGTGGACAATGTCAGTCGACTGGATAAATAGAACCTATCAGTCAACTGAGAATAGGAAATAAAACTGCAAAATGACGATTTAAGTTAACTGGAAATGCAAATCAAATGGAGCTCTAGTGAGCGATAAAATGCTCCATTGAGCAATACTTGACCGCTTACAGTTGGTTAACTGGTGATCCATGGAACGAATGACCATTTGTTGTCGGTCGTCCAAAGTCAACTTTTAGTGGACAATCTCAATAGATTGGATAAATTGAACGCTATCAGTCAACTGAGAATAGCAAATAAAACGGCAAATTAATAACTTAAGTCAACTGGAAATGTGAATCAAACGCAGCTCTGGTGAGCAATAATAGGTTCCATTGACTGTTACTTGACCGCTTACTGTAGTTGTGTAGAGAAAGCCCCAAAATAGTATTTTAAGCATGGAACGAACTAGTACCGGACCAGGCAGTCAGGTGAACTGAATAGTGAGACAACAAAAGATTCAACAGGGTCTAGCAGGTCAGTTAAAAAAACACAGCTAATGAGTTTATCAAAGGACACCATGAGCAAGAAACTGACTAAGCCAATATCAGAGATACACATATCTGTGGAAAGTCCATGCTTAAATCTACCAAAACTGGTTGTAAAGTTAGAAAATCCCAAGAAAGAGAATCTGAGTCGACTGGATAAATTGAATGCTAACTGATAATAGCAAATAAAAGAGCAAAAAGATTATTTCAGTCAACTGGAAGTGCAAACCAAACACAGCTCTGGTGAGTGATAAAATGTTCCATTGAGCGATACTTGACCACTTACTGTTGCTTAACCGGTTATCCATGGAACGAATGACCATTTGTTGTCGGTCGTCCAAAGTCAACTTTTAGTGGACAATGTCAGTCGACTGGATAAATAGAACCTATCAGTCAGCTGAAAATAGGAAATAAACTTCAAAATGACGATTTAAGTTAACTGGAAATGCAAATCAAATGCAGATCTAGTGAGAGATAAAATGTTCCATTGAGCGATACTTGACCGCTTACTTTAATCGGTTATCCATGGAACAAATGACCGTTTGTCAAAAGTCACCTTTAGTCGACAATGTCAGTCGACTGGATAAATTGAACGCTATCAGTCAACTGAGAATAGCAAATGAAACAGCGAAATGATGATTTCAGTCGACTGGAAATGCGGATCGAACCCAGCTCTGGTGAGCGATGATAGGTACATTGAGCGTTACTTGACCGCATACTGTAGTTTAACTGCTTAACCATGGAATGAATGACCATTTATTCTCGGTTGTCAAAAGTCAAATTTTAGTCCACAATCTCAGTCGACTGGATAAATCGAACGCTATCAGTCAATGCAAATCAAACGCAGCTGTGGTGAGCGATAATAGGTTCCATTGAGCGATACTTAACCTCTTACTGTAGTTGTGTAGAGACAGCCTCAGAATAGTATTTTAAGCATGGAAAAAGAATGGAACAAACTAATACCGTCAGTCAGGTGAACTGAACAGTGAGGCGACAAAACATTCAACAGTATCAAGCAGGGCAGTTAAAAAAAACAGCTAATGAGTTTACCATAGGAACCCAGCAACAAACTGACTAAGCCAGTATCAGAGATACATGGATTTGTGGAAAACTCATGCTTAACTGGTCGCAAAGTTAGAAAATTCCAAGAAATCGCATAGACAGCCTAGAAATTACATTTGTTTACCAAAACAGTTTTTTCAAAGCCACCCAATGTGACACTTGGTAATCCAGTAACAGTGAATCATATATCGTTTGAAAGCCCAGGCTTCACTTTACCTGTTGTAGTTGGCAGAGTAGCAGAATTCTATTAAACAACACAGAAAAAAAAAAAAAAAAAAATTTGTTTGCTTTTTCAGAGCCCTATTCACTGAGAAGTACCCAGCCAATAGCAGAGATGAATACATGTATTGAAAGCCCAAGCTTCACTCTACCTGTAGTGCTGACACAAGCGCGTAATTCAAGGGACTGACAGAGAAAAACAAAGAAAACACTTTTTTACTTTAAAAAAATTGGAAATTAGATGAGACTGTTGGTCTGAATTTGAGACTGTTGGTCTCGTTTCCGAGACTGCTGGTTCCCGGCGCCATTTTTATGAGACTGGTGGTTCGAAACAGTGAGACTGGTGTGTTCGATTTTCAAAACGGCCGTGAGACTGGTGGACCACATTCCCCACCCTGCTATCGTCTGAACTACGTTGTTGACGTGATCCCGAACAGATTGAAATCAACTAAGCCCCTGTGGGACGGGAACTTGTTTAGATCGTTGTAATTAACTAAGGGGAGGTAAGGGTTGACATTTTATTTCCATATATACAGATTTATATATGGAGGGGGTATTACTTATCTTTGTTTAAAAAAAAAAATAAAAAATAAATTAATAATTATAAAATAGTAGTAATACTTAAAATGCTTATTAAAATAATTAATTTTCCCACTGGGCAAAAAAGCTGATTTATCCTTACCTTGAGTGAGGATGTGATAGTATTAACATAGCAATCTGGTTCGTCGGAGGTCGGAGGAGTTTACCCGAGGTCGGGTGAGTGTGAGTGCACCCGAGGTCGGGTGTGGGCAACCGAGGTCGGTTGCGGGCGCCCGAGGTCGGGTGCGGGCAACCGAGGTCGGTTGCGGGCACCCGAGGTCGGTTGCGGGCACCCGAGGTCGGGTGCGGACAACCGAGGTCGGTTGCGGACACCCGAGGTCGGGTGCGGACAACCGAGGTCGGTTGCGGACACCCGAGGTCGGGTGCGGACAACCGAGGTCGGTTGCGGACACCCGAGGTCGGGTGGGTTTATCCGAGGTCGGATGAGTACGCCTTAAATTGCGCGAGTTCTCCCGCAGTCAGAGGAGTGTACCTGAGGTTGGGTGGGTTCATCCGAGGTTGGATGCGTGTTTCGCAGGAAGTATACCGTATAATGTCTCAGGATGTTGAGTATGGCGTGAAACCGGGGACTATTGGTAGTAGAAGTTAGCCAGGACTTTTGTTGACTGGAATAATAGGAGCCAAAACAGGATCGGACAGCAGAGGGAAAAAAATTAATTCTTCAAACCAGAAAATCTGACATAAATAAATTCACTATCCAATAAAAATATGTTTTGAGACCATTTATGACATCAGTACTGATGATTGCTGCTCTCAAAAGCTAGCTAGCCTTTTTTTTTTACTTTTTACCAGCACCGCCGTCAAGATTCCTTTCAAGTGGACCGGAATTCCTTTCATCATGAAAGGATTCCCGTCCCGCTAGACTTTTTTTCTACTCGTCTTCACGAACGGAATCCTTTCGAGTCGACCAGAATTCCTTTCTACTCGGAGGGATTTCTTGTCCGTGTAAACGCTACATAAGCGATGCCTCTTAGACCATTTGATTGCTTGTGGTGGTGTCTCAGTCAAGCAGGAAAAGGATGAAATTTCTGACAGCAAATTTGAGGTGCAATTTATCACGCAAACAGGCAAGTCTGAAGTGGGTGCCAGCAAAAAAATACTAAACTTCTAGCAGTTTTGTGTATCTAAGGAAGTTCTAGGTATTTCTCTTCATTGTTCACTATTTTTGAAATGTCCAGTGTACCTGACCTCTTTTTTACACTACCTCGGTTTTTGCCCGGAAATCCTAACTGCTATCCAGCTGCTATCCTGACAGACAACTCAGACAAGAGGCAAAATACAAATTTTTTTCAAAGTCATGTGTAAAATATATTCAAATTGTGTGCCTTTTCTTTGTTTTGAAGCTGCTTTGAAGAAGGATTTCCTGGCTATTGACTTTGCTAACTCTACCTTTGTCATCGTTTTGTAAGGCAATCCAGGTAAGGTTAGAATGAAGGGATCTTGTTGAACGGATCTCAGTTGTAACCTATTTTGTCGCCATGTGTTTGATGATAATAAAGGTTTGTTCCATGAGATCGTTCAAGAATCGATTGCTAAAGCACTGTCGTTTTCGTGAGATGCTAGAATGGTCTATGGTGATGGTCTTTCACTCTAACCTAAAATTAAGTGTTAACACAATGGATACAGATGAAAATGTAAAACAACGATATAGTAAATAGCAGAATGGCATCTATGGTATTTTTAACTAAGTAAGTACAGTAAGTAAGTATATTTATAACCCACAAAATGTTTTACAACAAAGGAGAGTGGAGTAGAAATAAATAGAAAATAGAAAAAAGAAAAGAAACAAAGGACAATAGGATAATAACATACAATAATCCTCCAACTATCAATACAAAAAAGTCTAATCAGTTGTTGATGCGGCAGCAGACGCAGACTAGATTTCCGACGGAAATCAGTGTGCAATTCTTGCAGCCGTGAAAAAATGTCAGTAGCCCCGTACGATTTAATAATCTTAGAATTGCTATGAGACCGGGGCAGATACAGAAGAAAGTTACAGTAATGGAAATAATCTATCCTTATTCTGGATAGATCCCGTTTATCAAAATTATCAAACAGACCAACCGAAAAAGGCACAGCAGGGTCGCAAAAAGAAGCATAAAGTTTTGCTAGAAATATTCTTCTGTATTTCCCCGATTTGCTACAATCTTTGCATACCCTATTTGTAGCTTACGCTTAATGTCGATAAGTGTAGTACCGCGAAAAGACGGAAAGGAACTCGTTACTGAAATACCCAGCCATCTAAGAGAAATAACATGGGGAATCTTAAATACCTGGCAATCTGTTGGACCAGGGGAAGGCGAACCGTTAAAATGCAGATATTCACACTTATCGACATTCAGCCGTAAACCAGTATTCCCAAAAAGTGAGGCAATGTGACGAACCATTCGCGATAGACCTCCTTTCGTGCGGCTAATTAGCATAAGGTCGTCAGCATAAGCGATGTATGAGCATCGGTCATCCCGATGAAACAGGTGTGCGTAATTCGTGAAAGAACAATGAATAGACAAGCGTTAAATAAATATGGGGATAAAACCCCACCTTGACGAACGCCGCATTTCACAGGGATGTGACCAAAAACACTATCACCAGATTTTAACCGCAAAAAGAATTAGAATACCAATAACGCAGAACATGAATAACAGACGCATTCACACCAAGAATATGAAGGGCAAACCAAACTTGTGCATGGACAACACTGTCAAATGCTTTAAAGAGGTCTAAAGTACAGAGATCTAGACTCTGGCCTTTTCTATGGGCATCATTAAATAGAGACGACAAAGCTTTATGCGCATGTTGACACCCAATCCCGGACTTGAAACCAAACTGGTTCGCGTCGTAATCAACATTATCCTTAACATAAGGAAGGTATTCGAACAATTTGCTAAGATTACACGCGACCGTAATTGGTCGATAAGACCCACAACCAGTAGGATCTTTACCACGCTTTAAAATCGATGTCACAGTACCGCATGGAAAAGTATCTGGTACAAAAGAATTACAAATACACATCTGGTAAAAATGCTCAGACGAAGCTGGGTTAAGATGCTTTACACTAATCCCATCCAAATCTACCGATTTTGACTTGAGGCGTTTAATCGACTTGGAAATAGATTCACGCGATACAGGTATGACATGCTTTTGCGACAAAGAAAATGGAAGAACCTTCCGGACTTGAGCAGAGAGATGAGCGTGCACTTTCTGGTTAATATTTGAGAAAATTTGCCCATAATGTTGGAGCCACGACGATCTAGGAATAATTTCACTTTCTTGATCATCACTAAATTTAGAGGAATTAGTCACCTTTTTCCGTTCATTAATATTTTAGGGAAAATCGGTGCCTGACACACGCACAGAACGAACATATTTCTTAAACGACAACTTTGTATTTTGCTTGATGTCAAATACAGTGCAATTTTTAGGCCTCACACAAGCTACCCATATCCGCAACCACATTTTTGCTTTATTCTTTACTTTTTTCGACTTGGGGTCAACTTTCCAAATCGGTTTACGGGTGTTACACCTTATCCTAACAACAGGGACAGCAGCCTCTTCTGCCTTCTTAAGGCAAACAGTCCTTTGATAATATAAATTCATTTCCACTAGGGCGTTTTTGGAAACAACACTCATGCAAAGTAGATTGAACGGAACTTTAACAGACGAGAGTATAAACGCTAGTGTTGTTAGGTATAGAGGCCAATTGGCGCAATCCCAATTCCGTTTGACAAACCATTTACTTGTTTTCACTTGCCTCGGTTTGTCAATGAACGTTTCAGACACATTCACAGAAAGTAATAGGGGGAGGTGATCATAGTCCCTCTGATCTTCATCAACATGAATATCGGAAGTATCTAGACTTGGGCAACACACACCGTGATCAATGTTAGTGGCAGATCCGCTATTATGAATGTAGGTAAAAGGTAGGTCTTTGGGGATGATCTTGGAGGAGAGGGGTAGGGTATCAAGGAAAGTATCTGTGCGAACCGTAGCTTTGGAAATATCACAATTCATGTCACCGAGTAGAAACCACTCGTACCCAAGGGCACTAGCAGAAGAAATTAAGCTTTTCAGCTTGCCACAACATTTAGCCTAACTTGTAAAAGACTAAAATGTCTTTTATCATGGGGAAGGTACGGTACGTATTCACAAGCACCACATTGCCAAGTCTGATTGCAATGAAATTTTCATTAGATTTATAGCAACTAAAAAGCTATGAATAGCTTTATAACACCAACTAGGTTATATAAGATAATGTTCCAAGTTTCCATAAGTCACGATGTCTACGATTGAAAAGGATAAAGTTCAACTGGCTCCAAAGTCAGTTTAGTCCCTACTTCCGATATTCTGTATTTTTTCAACGCTGAGGGATAATCATGTGACTACAGACTGTGTCATCAGTTCAGAAAAATATTCTTCATGGATTGGAACATACCATTTTGAAAACCTCGATGGGTTTACAAATTCAGCATTTAACTGTTAGCGAAGAAAAAAAAACCCAAAATGTTGCTATCGCAACACTTTAGTCGGCGAAGCCGAACCAAGGTTGTTGCAACACTTCATGTTGCCCAGGCAACGTAGGTCTAGTTTTTGTTGTTTTTTTACCTAGTACCCCGATTTCAGCTTATTGCTAGAAAGTGGTAAGGGTCTAACCTGTGCGGTTTTTACGGAAACTGGGGAACTTGAACCGGATTGCTGAATATGACATTACATTTTGGAAAGCTTCGTAGAACTCTTGCCTGGGGCCAAAAAATATGTTTTTTGCTTGTAATTGAGCCAGAGCCTACAGTGTGTGCAGTAAAGTGGAGTTATATAGCCTATGTCACATAGGACTATCTGAAGTTATGCAGCCAAGCTTTCGTTTCATCAAACCATGTTTCTGCTTTCGAGTGGAAAGCTGTGTTCTAGCAGGCAAGAAGACAGGCACCAGTTTCAGATTCAAGATGGACTAGAATTTAAGGCACTGTCTAGGGAACCGGGAGTCGTACTTTATGTCCTACGGGCTACGGAACCGGTAGTTCTCACGGAAACCAAACCATATGAGCTGCGATTCCGGGATCTGACGTCATTAACTAAATATTGCTGGATCAAAACATACGCCTAACTGGAATATATTTTTTTTAAACTCAGCAGTACTAAAATAATTCTAAGTACTAAGATCTAAGTAAGGGCCCTTGCCAAGAAGGAACGAAATGTTTGCTGAAATAGATCTTAGTATAACAATATTTATCAGCATAATACATATCGTGTAACGTTTCTCAGAGTGTTATGACACAAACACGGCTTTGGTAAATACAGCGATGGAGATAGGGACATCTACTAGGTCTTGGTAGCAACAAGCCCAGTTTTGTTTCCACTAGAGAGCACTGAAAGTAAGAGAGCTGGCTTTGGCAAGACTTTTAAATAAAACCAATCACGTGTTTGCGTAAGCTATTGACATTCACATATCCTAGATGGAGTGAGATAGAGATGGGTGTGAGGTGTAATTATTGTTTGGAAGACTTTGTTTGTAAAGACACACTTTTAGAACACAGAGAAAAGTGCAGCACTGTTGACCTTAAAGATGAGCTGGCTGATTTTGAAACAGAGCAAAATCTTTTAAGTAAGTATTTTCTCCCTGGACCAGGGCCTGGCCTTGGCCTGGCCTCTCCTATCTGATACTACAGTAGAGGTTTATGTGAACAGTTAATTTCATGTGAACAGTGCAGTTTTGGTATCAATGGTAGTTTTGGTATGTTTTCAGATGCCCTTAATTACTTACTTTGGCTAACTGGTAGTTAGGCTCTGGTTAGGCTTAGACACAGCAAATGCACAAAAATGGCAAAGTCTACTGTTAACAAACGTTCATATAAGCAGGGTAGTGTATATCAGGGTAGCCACTAAAAGTTTTGTAAGCAGTAGCAGATCTTTTGATTTTCCATAATGATAACCTCGAACTTGGCCTACAATCTTACAAGGAAACTTCTGTACAGTCCAAAATAGGTCCTAGGTCATTCAGTCTTCTTCTTAACAGTTAGGACCTTGATAGGACTTTATTGAAATTTTCCTTTCAATCATTTTAGTCCAGGTTTGAGGTTGTAGGTTCAAGGTTATCTTTATTTACAAAAAAAAATCTATCACTATCTGCTGCTGAGAGCAGAGCTCGAGTGCACACGAAAAAAAAATTAAAACCGAATTAACTTAAACATGACGAATCATACCCAATAACATCCATCCACTAGATAATCATATAGCTACCCAGTCTAGTACACTAGCCCCATTTCAGGCACAGTGCTCAAACGTCTAGCACCATGCCTGGGTGCTAGACGTTCAAGCACTGTACCTTGGATTTCATGTATGGTGCATGGATTTCAGTATACAGTGCATACAGAAAAAACACAGTTTCTGTCATCACAACTGAGCACCGGCTCGAACAGGGCTGAAATTACTACTATGAATTAGAGAAGTCAAAGACAATCCTTTATATATTTTTCACAACAATGAAAAACCTAACAGCACCCTATCTATTTTCCATGTATTTTCCCTATCTATTCCCCAAGAGCCAATATTCTGGTTGGCTACTAGGTAGAAAAAGCTGAGGCACAGGACACTTTGCCTGCAAAACCCTTGACTATGCAGAAAAAGAAATGAGGTTTTTCACATCTGTCATCAGCCGAGCCCTTTTGTTTTTGTTGTGAAAAATATATAAAGGATTGTCTTTGATTTCTCTAATTCATGGTAGCAATTTCAGCCCTGTCCGTTCTGGTGCTCAGTTGTTATGACAGAAACTGTGTTTTTGATGTATGCACTGTATACTCAGGGGTGGCCCGAAGGGGGGGTGAGGGGGGGGGGGGGTGACTCACCCCCCCTGCCTTCTGTTAAGTTGTATCAGTCGTTTATTTTGGCCTTTTGCTAAGTTGTATCAGTCGTTTATTTTGGCCTCGCCGAGGTCCCGGGCATTCCTTTTAATAAAAAATAATCCGAGTCGTTTAAATTTTGTTTTAAATTCTGTCCCTGCACAGCTTCAGTCGTAAGCCAGTCCCCGAAGAAGTCGTTTAAACCAGGTTTCGTAACCCAATAGGTCGCAGACATGATTCATGGGGGCAGCAATGCGGCTACCTGTTCTACTCCCATGGAATTTGGATCTGCCTAACTTCGGTCTTTCAGATTTTAGCCTGTCAAAATTACAATAGGTTAGTTGTTGAAGTGAAGTCTGACTGGTAACATTGAAATACCTTATAGACCAAAAGCGAGAGACAAGGTTATGTACATTGATTTTTGGTCATCTTTGACTATAAGTGAAAAAAAAAGGAATAAATTTTTTAAACAGAATGGAAAAGCCATTAGAAATCAAATGACAGGAGACCCGTGAAAGAAGTGTGCCAAAACAAATCGAAAAATGTCGATTACAAAGAGAGGTTGAGGTAGGAACAACGCTTGAAAAGGACAAGGAGGATTTTAATATACACCCGAAATTCGTTTCCAAGGACAGGAGGGGTTTCGCAGACGCTGGAATAGCTCATTCTAGTCGGGAGGTAAATTTTTGGCATCTATGCTAGCAGAGGCGTTACTATCAAAATGTTTTTTTTTTGGGGGGGGGAGGAGCAAAAATATTCCTTCAGACAAAGCTGACTGCAAATCGTATGTATCACTGCTGACTGCTAATCATAGCACTATCAAATATGGGAGGAGCAAGGTATTTGCCGACTGGCTGGTAATTTTTCCGTCTTTATTTGCGGAAAAATCGACTGATTTAAAGAAAACCAACCGTTTTTAAGAAAAATCGACTGTTTCCCAAAAAAATCGATTCTTTTTATGAAAAATCGCGAAAAATCTATTTTTTACCGGCTAGCCGACAACATCGGGAGAGGGGGGGGGTGCATCCACCCCCACCCCCCTACGTGACGCCCCTGTATGCTAGTGTTAAAGCACATCTGAAAAGACTCCGTGAAAAGACGTCGAGTTGTACACTCATACAACTCGATAATGATCTCTTTTATGTTTAAGATATTCTAAAAGCAAACTTCTCGTCTTCATTTGCTGTGTATGTAGCATCTTCTGTCGCGTAGAATCAAATTCTGCAAACCAGTGATAAGTTGTAATTCTTTAGATGTAGCTCAGTGTAGCTTCACCTGCTTTAGTTTTTCGGCATGAAAGTACAGTGTGTCGAGTGACAAATAAAACGGTGCAAGGTACTTTCATTATGAAACAGAGGTACATCAAATCACCTGGAAAAAAACGCAACTCAAGTCTCGTCGGCGAACCTGGCGCGAGACCTGGCGTATTTTTCTACATCTGTAAACTTCTGTCATGCCAAGACCAAAAGTTCGTTACGTCCGTAAATCCGGATTTTTCTTTTAACGCACTGGCAAATCTGTTTTCCTCGTTTCGTTTCTGAGGAAGTGTGTTCTGAACGTGAAAATTCCTTTTTTTGCTATTAGTTCGGAGCAAATCTACTTTCTTTTCTATGGGCTTTATCTTGTCACTTTTTCGATGGACAGAGGCGTGATTTCATAGCTATTCTTAATTTTTCATTGGGATCGCAAAATGACGCTCTGCTCATCGGCTTACGTCCATAAATCAGGATTTTTTTTCAGGAATTACTTTTTTTGCTTTAATACGGAACAAATCTACTTTGTTTTCTGTGGCCACTATTTTGTCACTTTTTTTGACGGTCAAATTTGTCGTTTCAAAGCTGTTTTTTCCTTTTCAATGGGATTGTAAAAAGACGGTCTCCTCGTCGGTGTGTCACAAAATTTCGCACAGTTCATAGTATTCTCTACTTAGAGGAACGGTGTGTCATTTACTTGGCGATTAGGCTTGGAACTGTTTAGATTTGAAACACATTAAAGGCTGGCTAGAATCTTTCTAGACAAAGGTAGATTAAAAAAAAATCGCCTGCGGCGCTTGCTCTAATTTGTCCCGGGTACAGGCGTTGAAAGCTTTCCTCTTATGCGAAAGTTGAAATGTAAAGCTGAGGCTATGAAGGTATGTATTCAAAAATTTTGATTACAAGCATAATTTCAGCTGATGCATTGCAGCTAGTGTTACACCAGCTCTATTATTTGTTGGTGGGGAGTGTGCGCCATTGCCGCATAGTCGCAACAGTTCATTTTTGTTGGTACCTGCGAGTCGTATATTACGATCCATGAGTCGTTGAAATGAGGGGTCTCACCCCCCCTGGCCTGAGTACTTCGGGCCACCCCTGTATATACTGAAATCCATGCACCATCCATGAAATCCAAGGTACAGTGCTTGAACGTCTAGCACCCAGGCATGGTGCTAGACGTTTGAGCACCGTGCCTGAAAAGGGGCTAGTGTACTAGACTGTAGCTACCGGAACAAATTCAAGGCTGGATACCTCTCCTGTAGGCCAAATGCTTAATACTGGGACACAATAAAATATTGATGATTTTAGTGAAGCTGTAAAATCAACCAATCATATTTCATCTACAGTGAGATACGTAAGGCTTAAGGTGGCAAGAGCTATCCGGAGTCTTGCATAGGGTGTCCAGGGTTCCTATCCAGCATTTAGCATAGGGTATCACAAAATCAGGGGGTTTTCGTTGACTGGGCTGACACTAATTTGACCATACATACAGAAAACAAGGCACTGATTGGCAAACTTTCACCAGCTTGAAATTTGCAAACTGCTAATATACATGTCACACATGAAGGGGTGAAGGTTGGATTAAGGGGGGTTAGGAATTATTGCCAGCTAGTCTGTAAAAATAACCTATATTTATAACTGTCATTCATACAGACCTTGGTGTTTGCATACCCCCCCCCCCCCCTTATGGATGCCTTCCCTTATGGAAGGCAATTCCCGCCATTTTCCATTATCACTTGCTAAATGTGTGAATTGGGCCTTGATTGAAAGATTCACCACAATTTTTTTTCTTTCTATTTTTGTTCAACAAAGTTGCAGCATTGCCAAATTTGACAATCTCCAAATTGATTTTGCACCAACTTCTGTCTCCTATTTCCTTTTGAACCAGTCATGTTTTTTGTTTTAGCTACCAGGTTTCCCTATCTTCTGTAATATGAACATGCCAAGTCAATTATTTCCCTGTACCCTGGCTGATGCCACTACCTCTTCAAAAAGCTATTTCGCCCGTAGTGATGCAGCGAATCAGTGTGTGTCCTGCGCTGATTGGTCTGCAATAAGGGACTGCAGAGACAAAACCAGGTGGGTATCAACTCAGAGCTACACCAAGTATCTCTGGCTCGGCTCAGTTTTGTTGGGGTATCCATAGTCGCTGCATGAGACCTAAGATGGAGGTTCTATCTGATCATTTGTTCTTGGTATTACTATTTGGGCCATTTTCTGTTGCAAATATGCATCTTTCTGACTGTGTTTTCGTCCAGGCTATTCTTTAAAGAAGAAATAAGAGTAAGTGGATGACTGTTCACTGTAATTGCTCAATGTCTTCACTGCTTTCCAGTTCTCTTTTTTTCGGATGGGGGGATGCTGATTATGGTGAGGCAAAGCCTTAGGTCCAAGATATGGCATTTGATTTTTTTTTATTAGTATAACAGGCGTCATTAATAAAAAAAGGTGTCTCGAGACGAGTCCAGAGTCCGGGTCCACCAGCTCTGAATCTTTTTATGTTAAAGTTTTTATGACATTTAATCTACTTCTTGCAGCTGGAACTTTGCAAGAAGAACAATCAGAGGAAGAAGTTGACCTCAAAACACTAATAGCAAAATGCAAAGAAGCTGTCCAGTCGGCACCGAGTTTCTCAGGCTGTGACGATGATATGAATGGTCTGGAAACAAGAAGGACCCGGATTGAAGACAGTTCAACCGAAGAAAGAATCTATAACTGTGGAGAGTGTAGCTGCAGTTTTATTGCGATACCACAACTTCTGTCCCATTTGGAAACTCACAGCAGTGAGAAAATGTACCAATGCCCCATGTGTGCTGAATCTTTTTCTTATTTTTGGAGTCTAAACTACCACTTTGTGAGGAGTCACTTTAATGAAAAGCGTTTGAGTTGCCTTGGGTGTGGCAATGTCTGTTGTTCCATTCGGGTGCTGGATCATAGTTTGAAGTCAAACTTACATGGGAAGACGAGTTGCTGCACAAGTTGCCCCATGTATTGGACCTCAAGGGACCAACTGGAACCAGCAGTTACCTCAGGCGCGACTTTGTGTGAGTTTTGTGAGGAAATATTTCCAAGTTTATCTGCATCCAGAGCTCATCTAGAAACTTGTAGTGTCCTCGTTAGAAAAGTGGAAGATCAGCATGCCACCTTGCGTATTAGTAAGGTACAGCAAGAAACCAGCTTGCAACCATTAAAAAAGTCTCACACAGGACAGAAAAGTGGCTCTTTCATACCCTGCGAAAAAAGAGTCTCGCCATTATATTTGGCCGACAACACGAGCATCCGAAATGATGAGACGCGATATTCTTGTGACCTTTGTGAACGAGTGTTTCCTCAGTTAATTACCAAGTTGAGGCATATGAAAACACACACGGTAGAGAACTGTTATTCTTGTGACTTCTGTGAGAAGAAGTTTTCTTTTTCAAGCCATAAGGTTATTCACATGAGAAAGCACACAGGAGATAAGCCTTATTCCTGTGATTTTTGTGAGAAAAGGTTTACCCAATCTTCTCAGAAAGTGCAGCATATGAGGTTGCACACAGGAGATAAGCCTTATTCCTGTGATTTTTGTGAGAAAAGGTTTACCCAATCGTCTCAGAAAGTGCAGCATATCAGGTTGCACACAGGAGATAAGCCTTATTCCTGTGATTTTTGTGAGAAAAGGTTTACCCAATCTTCTCAGAAAGTGCAGCATATCAGGTTGCACACAGGAGATAAGCCTTATTCTTGTGATTTTTGTGAGAAAAGGTTTACCCAATCTGCTCAGAAAGTGCAGCATATGAGATTGCACACTGGAGAGAAGCCGTACTCTTGTGATTTTTGTGAGAAGCAGTTTTCGCAGTCAATCCATAAGGTAAATCACATGAGAACGCACGCGGAATAAAACGTTTGTTGCGTTTTTGCTGATAGCCTACCATGGTGTCTTGATACCACGTCCCAAAGTCCTGACCGTCGTAACTAAACATGAATTGCGTTTTTGCAGTTACCGTGGTATCTGATCCTACAGTTGCCCTGCAAAAACCATAATTGCCAAAATTGCGCTTGTCGAAGTCATTCCAAAAGAAAAACTGATATCCAGTCACAATTTTAAGTTGAAAACTTTTTTCTCACCAATATGACAAAATCCTAGGCTCTATTGTTGGTAATGATGACTTTTTCAGATACCACAGTCGGACCGCGGCATCGAATATCAGATAGGTACCACAATAACTGAAAAACCCCTTTTATACGTGGTATGGAATGCCACGGTTACTGCGAAAACGACTCTAGAATGTTGTCTGACCCACTTCTGACACCATTGTTAAGAGGTTGAACGTCGGGGAAGTTTCCAAATCCCACTTCTGACACCATAGTTAAGAGGATGGACGAGTGGAGGCGAGGTTTAGTGAAGATAAGGCTCCTGGGGTGTGGGCTGAAGACATTCTGACACCGTAGGTGCCCACTAGACCCAGGACCAGTCAGGAAATCGGACAAAAGAGACAAGGGAAAGCCGCGGGGAATTCTATAGCTCAGCCGCAGTCAATCCAGAAATCCCTAATCAAGCTGGTTCACACATCCTAGCGAAGCTGGAATTCACATATCCAGTCAAGCCCGAGGCCTACTAGCCGAGATGGACCATAACGTCTATAGTTAATTTACTCGTATTACGTGAACAAGAGTTTGACACATAATATATAACACTAATGGGTCCCTAACTAAATATATAAACAACTCTTACCATAAATTATAATATAGAGAGGTCCTGCTTGGACCAAGAATGAAAGATAACTGTTCTTGGCTGCGGATTCATTCCGCAGCCAAAATACTTAGAATGAAATGGATCAAAGCCTGACCTCGGGTTAGCCAGCAGCTAACTGGAGCTAGTGGATAAAGACCGAGTGACCTATTGTCACGATGCCGGGAAATTAATGATGGTGATGATAACCGAAGAGATATACAGAAAAGTAGGCGATAGAGGGAGAGAATAACTAGGAGGACTATTGCAGAGCAAAGTGCTATGGGATGTCTCCATAACAACAGAAATTTATGGGAAAAAAAGTTTGGCAATTCTTATGTGAGTGGATATAATTTTTTTTTTTAGGAATGGCTTTTAAAAGCCAAACTTCTGTAACCGTTGTTTTTGGAAAGCATCAAATACCGCAGTCAGAGCCAAAATGTCTTTTTCTTTTTTTTTGGGGGGGAGGGGGGGGGGGTCAAGGAAGCTACCGACTGGCTGCTCATTTTTATCGACTCTTTTTCAGAAAAAAATACCACAGTCTTTAGGGATAAACGACTGTTCTTTAAGGAAAAAACGACTATTTTTACGAAAAGTCGCGCTGGCTTTTTTTTACCGACTGATAGACAACATCCGGAGGGGTGGTGGCGTCCCCCCCCCCCAGACGTGACGCCCGTGACCACAGTAATTATAGAAACGTCGTGCTCTCACTGGGTGATGAAAACAGCCAAAATAGCCGCTAACAACATGGTACGATCGCTTCCGACAGCTTACCATTGCCAGCGGAGGACCCACATAAGTTCATTCGAGAAAACCTTTATCTTTGGACAGCACACAAACGGAGTAAAGCATTTTTATCGGGCTATCTTAAAGGATGGGTCCTTAAAGGACCCCTCTGGCTTATTCTGACTTTTATAATATACTTAGCCGTCTCCCGTTTCGTAGCTAGAAATCTTGGCGCCTTTTATCGGCCTTGCCGAGTTTTCCCGTTACCCAACAAAAAGTTTACCGGAATCTTCAACGTCGGCTAAGCACTCTTTCACACATACAGATGTGATAATCTTCTGTTTCTTACTTCTTTTATTTGCTTAGTTTTCCCACTTTCTATCCAAGGCACATTCAGTTTTCAAATGCGCTAACAAGGGAGTCGCTACTTTTAGGTGGAATGTAATTGTATTTTTCAAAAACTTTTTTCTCATTCATTTCATAGGGAAGAGATCATTTCTAGTAAGAGTTGTGCTTTAAAATTAGTCTTTGCACTGAACTGTACCCAAAAATTCTAATGTCATGACGTAGCTGGCTCTTTCAACTATCTTTGGATCTGGACATCTAAAGTATTTAAAAGAGTGATTACCGAGTTACTTGAGGTGTCCGGAATTATCCCACATCAGGAATTACCCAGGTTCGTCTTACTGTATAGGACCAAGAACAAATAATCAGATAGAAACCCCGTCTCCCTATCTCAGTAATATGACCATGCCGAGTCGAATATTTCCACGTACCCAGCCTGATGCAAACGATCGAATGCTATAGGAAGTACACGGCACATCACGTTTGGATACCTATACAAATAGCTATATAGCTGTGAAGCCGCACAAAAGAAACTTTCAAAGTCAAAAGCTGATTGGTTCTCTCGACGCGCACTAGAACGGGCCAGCGTGCCTCCTACATTAATTGCTCGGCGATGAGCAACGTCGAAGACGGATATCAACTCAGAGCCAGATCAAGCATCAATAGCTCTACTCAGTTTTGCCGGGGTTTCCATAGTCGCTGCATGGGACCAAAGACGAAGGTTCTATCTGATTATTTAGCTGCGTCCGATTTAAGTCCTCCTTGTCTCGGTCTTATCTTCTTTTCACTGTTGAAAGCCATTTTATTTAGCCTTGTCAAGTAAACGACTGAACGGACAAGCCCACTAACGCAGTCGAGAAATCTACCCGAGCCAGGACCGAAACTTGCTCCGAAATCGAGTCATCATTGATTGCGTCCTGTCTGACAGGGTACTAACAGTGTCTGATGACATGGCAAATAAAACGGCATTTGGCTGCTTCTGTACGTGATAGGACTGATATATTTTTTTCTTACGGCCAATCTGAACTGGAAAGCATCTATTCTTAGCCACTCGTATCTTTGTATCTTCTCAGAAAGTTCGGGCTCTCTACGCTTGAGGAAAGGAGACAAACACTGTGCTATGGTTACGGAACACGAGCGTTTTCTGACACAAGGTTCCGTGATCTCTTCCCACCCATTCACGATCCTCCCAGAAGTGGACCCCCCCGTGAAAAATCATAGAAAGTCCACAAATTAACACCAGTAATTTGCACTCACGAAAGATACAGGAAAAGCTTCGTTCCATCTTTCGTGACACTTTTTAATTCTCACGACTAAAAATAAATTTGTTTTGTTTCATTTGCATTTATATGATTTGGTTGTGCTTAAATTGTATATATATATATTGACATATGCAAATCTGCTGTAAATGTCCGTTGACAACGTTTTCATGTATTATATGTTGACGAGAAATGCAAATTCGGCATGATTGCTGTGAAAGTCATTTTTAAATTAAATTCTACTCTACTCTACTCTACTCTACTCGTGGGAAATTGGGACCGTTCATAGTAGGGTACAAAACTTGCTCTTGTGTTGAAACCAAATGGGATAGAAAATTTATTGGCTCGTCTTCATGTACCAGAGGTTCGGGCTATATTCAAGGCAGACCTTACTTCACGGAAATCACCAGAATGAGACATTCATCCATTACGCGTTTCCGTGAGACTACTCTTGAGACTTACAAGAAAATGACTTGCCACAAACATCACTAGAACACGGTTTCTCTCCCCTGTGCGTTTCCATATGCTGCACCTCCTGAGGAAACGGGGCAAAACTTTTCTAACAAATATCACAGTTTGTTGCCGCTGCGTGAGTTTTCATGTGCTGCACCTTCCGAGCACCTTTCTCTCACAAATGCCACAGGAATACGGCTTCTCTCCCATTTGCGTTTTCGAGTGCCGCACTTTCAGAGCAGATTGTGTGAACCTTTTCTCATAAAATTACAAGAATATCACCTTGGTCTACGAATCTGAATGCTTGGCCACTAGTTTACTACTCAAATCATCGCCATCTAACGCACATATTTTTAGCAAGTATGTCACAGTACTCTTCCGACAGATGCTCCCGAAAAGTTCTACTGAGCGTGTCATGGACCACAGTACGCTGGCAAACATCAGTGTGTGCAGCATCAGCATCGCTGCTGTGCTGCAGCACTTCTTTGCTTCTGCATAATATGCGTTTTCGGATTCACTTTCTTCTTGGTTGAAGCGGCAGCGCTGCAGCATCTTGCAGGGAAGCACGGACTTGGGGCGGGCAGCAAGTCCGTGATTCTCGAGAAGCGCTGCCGTCTTCCTCGGAAGCGCTGCAGTGCAAAAACGGATGTATAAAGAATCAGTCAGGAATCGGCCGAGAAGTGGACCTGCAGCAGGCAACAAAAACGAGGCTCAGAGTAGTGATGAAAGTCAACTACTGGTTAGGCACGTAGTTGCTTAGGGTCTCCCGCGGGATATGTAGATGAGTGATTTATTTCCCGTTTGGCTAAGACTCCCCGGCAACCGTCTCCCCCCGCCCCGGTACCAAACCCACGGAGTGTCAAACTCCCCATCGGCGAAACCACCCGGGTATATTTGACAACACAAAACGGATACGTCAGCTACATTTTATTAGAGCTTTGTTTCAGCCCTTCTTGGCGAGGGTCCTCTTCAGGATCAAGTCGGATAATGAACTTGCCTGAAAAACGACCCTTGCCAAGAAGGACCGAAATATAGCTCTTATAACGTATAGGCTAGCTGAACGAAGTCGAGATTGGGTATACCATGGGGAATGATTATGATTCGTGCAGAAATTTCAGTCCGCGGACTTTGTACCCTTATCGTACGTATTCCCTTATAGCTTGTTCACACGGGACCGAAATAAGCACGTAAAAAGCGGCTGATCTGTTCAGACGACGGATCAACTGTTTGGGGTTGACGGGAGAATTAAAAAGAAAAACCTAATTCTGAATATCCTTTTTGTTTGTAACAAAATACATAAAATAAAAACATCTCTTGAGTCCGTCAAAGTCAAAGATAGTTGACTTGTAGTCTATAGACTAGGAAAAAGTCAAAAATTGAATATTGACAGATATCAGGCGACTCGACAATTTTAAGTTAAACAGCAAATAAAATTCATTTAAATATTTTTGTTTTTAAGTGAGAACATACGACATAATTAATAATAAATATGAATAAAACGACAACAGAATGCAATCAGTTAGTGTTGTTCAGTTACTTTTCAAGAAGGTTGAATGGAAAAGTCATTCAAATTATTATTTTTTTAAAAGAAAACAACACAAATAAATGTTACACATAAATAGAACATACGCTGTTGTAATTAGAAAACTATTCTACCTTTTTTTCGAAATCATTTAGTAATCCTGAGATGCTCAGTGTAAAAAGTGTCTGGCAGAATTTGAACTCAATCGACCTTAAATTCACCAAGTTTGACCTAATTCTCCTAATTACAGTCTGTTTACTGTCCCTAGAGTTATCAAAGTTCACATTCCAAAGGATTTAGTTTATCCCGATCGGTGACCGCGACGAAAATAAGCGCCTATTTGGAAAATCAGCGGCTGATTTTTGGAATTTTTCAACCGCTATTTACGCTCCTAAATCAGCCGCTGATCGAGAATCGGCCGCTGTTTCAGCCCCGTGTGAACAAGCTATTATCCGTTAGCTGCATATTTGTCACCGAGCTACTCATTGGTGGTCTCGGGGTTTACCTCTAAATATGACTAACAACTACCAATGTCTACACAAGTATTGGTTCGAAATAGTAAATAGTTGAATCCATAGGGTAGCGGGTCACTTTCACTTTGTGCTGCTGAAACATATGCAAAACCTCCATTACCTGGGACATAGATGACAGGTTTTCCACTTACTGACCTGTGGATCTATTTTACCATGTCTGATCCAAGTGATGACCGTGAGGCTTGGGGGGATTAACAGAAACTAGTCCGATTGGAAGCGCTGCACAAAAATATGGCCAGTTCAGAACATACAGAAACTGGCATTTGATACAAAGCAGATATTACAAATGCGTCAAACCCTCTGGTAATTTAGTTAAAAGTATGACAAACTGTATATGATAACGTAAATTGTATCTTTTCGGGGTCAACTCAACTAAGTGGTGCAATATCCAGAACAAGAAGAGATAAATTTCATTTCAGGTATTTGCTCTCATCTGAGAATATTAGATGAAAACAGGCAGAATTTTTGTAAAAAAAAGGCCGTGCTTCAGGTTTAGTAGGCTGAGTGGAAATGACAAATATTACGCTATGGAACATTATACAATAACCTTCTACTGTGACAAACTAACCGAAAACTAGTTTGAATTAAAAAAAAAAAAAAAACTAGGACTCCTATGTGGGTCCTAGACAAACTAGAACCCATATGGCAAGGCCTCAGTACGAAAATCAAAGACTCTATTTATTGGGAAAATACATCATTGACATTGAATTATTTGTAAATAGTAAACTAAAAGACAGAAGAGATAGACCAGGTTGAGGTGAACTTTCGTCTTTCAGTTAACTACTGAATCGAAATCTAAATCACTAAATCGAAATGTATACAATTATAGATTTCGGGAAAAAAAAAGAAACAAGAGCTACGAGCTCATATGGCACTTGTACGAGTAGGCTGTACAAGAAAGTAGGTGAGAACGTCACAAAATACACCCGCCATCCAAAAACGCGGTTCGGAAATAGAAATAGGATGCTTAGTTTCACTCATTTCTGAGCAGTTCCGGCATCGTCTCGATTGTCTGTAGCAATGCACATGACTGTTCAAACTTTCATCCCAATAAATCCATTTGTTTGATCCCTAGACGTGCTACATGATTTTCGGTACTCACTGTATTTCCACCCACCGTGGCCGAATCTGGTTCGGAATAAAAAAAAATCGACCACCTAAAGCATCTTTGTTTATACCATCTATCAAGTTTCACTCGAATCTGAGCATTTTTGGAAAGTTCCGGTACCCCCCCCCCCCCTCCCACCAACGTTGTCAGAGCCGGTTCGGGCCCAATCTCTTAATTCCCTGTTCCTGTCCATCAAGTTTGACTGAAATTAGAGCATAGCCTATCTGCAAGTTTTCGGCCTACCTTGGCCGAATCCGGCACGGACGCCAAATAACAAATCTAGGCCGCATAAACTGGGCACTGTCGAATTGCATCTCATTCGGTCCATCCGTTTGGTTTTTGTGCATGTCAAAAGTCCCCCCACCACCAATTCCCCTAATCGTGGTCGCATATGGTTCGAACGCATGTTCTACATGTTTCACTCGAATCAGACCACTCGTTCGCAATTTATAGAAGTCAATTTCCATATTTCTCTTCTCATGCTCCCCAAAAAATGCTCGGATCTAGGAACGGAAGTTTCCAGGGGTATGTTGTGTCAGGTTCTAAGTCAAGATAATTTGGGTCGCTAATATGCATGCAAAGTTTCGTTGTCGTTTTACATCTGGAACTATTCTAACTCACGACTACCGGAATTCCAAGAAACCCCCTCCAACTCCCCCCACAGAGCGCCGAAACCATCTGGCTCCGTCAATTTCATCTAGGCCTAATGCTTGTTCCATCCATTAAGTTTCGTCCCATCCCTCTGCTTTTAGAGTTTCTTGAGTTTTCCACCCCCCCCCCATCCCCACAGGTATCGGACCCGACCCGGACGTGACACTGAACGTCCGAGGCGATAGCTCACCAGACAAGTTTCATTCAAATCCGATCACCCGTTCAAAAGTTATGCACGCCACTAGATTCCGGACTCCCCATCCACCCACTCCCCCCACTATGGTCGGGTCGGGGAAACGGCTGTTCTCAATTCAATCTGTTCGGATCCCTGACATACCTGCCAATTTTCATCGCCCTAGGACATCAGGAAGTATGCCGAACTCGCGGGATCGCTAGAAATCCGGACTCCCACCCCAACTCCCCCACAGTGCCCTGATCCGGTCCGGTTATGTCAATGACGTCTCTAGGACCTGTACTTGTTTTTCCCACCAAGTTTCATCCCGATCCCTCCACTTTAAGTGTTTCTCAAAATTTCCGGTTCCCTCCTCCAACTCCCCCCAGTGTCATCGGATCCTGCCCGGATTTAAAGTGAGATATCTGAGACACGAGATCATCCTAAATATCAATTTTCATCAAGATCCGATCACCCGTTCGCAAGCTAAAAATACCTAAAATTTTGGCTTCCCCTCCCTCCACTCCCCCCCCCAGATGGTCGAATCGGGGAATTGACGATTTCCTATTTAATCTGGTCGGGTCCCAGACATGCCTGTCAATATCCATTGTCCCAGCACATCAGGAAGCACTGAACTCGCGGGATCACTTCCCTCTCCCTCCACTCCCCTCTAGATGGTCGGATCGAGGAAGCGACAATTTCTAATTCAATCTGGTCCAGTTCCTGATATGCCTGCCAAGTTTCATCGTCCTAGCTTATCTGGAAGTGCCCGAACTAGCAAAACCGGGACCGACTGACGGACAGAAATTACAATCGCTATATGGCACTTGAGTAAGCTCAAGTGCCATAAAAACACAAAATATACACACCTACTGGTATTAGTTTGACTACTCCATGCTATTCGGTAATTTCAGTAATCCTCGCAAGCCTTAATTACGTTACTCCTAGTTTACACTCCTCTGACCAATTTAAAACTACAGATGTTGAAACTCAATGGGTCATGACTTCAGTGAGTGTGCTTCAAATCCCGGTTTTCATTGTATGGTTCTCCCCAGAGACATACAAAGGAATGTCACAAGGGATTTCAATCTCCATATTGATGGTCATAACAAAAGCGATTATGAATGACCATCGTCAAGTTCACTTTTATTTTTCGCATCACTATCAGACCCCTCAAACAAAATCAACGCTGTTTCCTTCCCCGTGTGAACAGGCCAGAACATCCGCCTCGCTAGTGGCTAAAAGCCAGGCTTCACCTTCCAGATTACCAGACGTCCAGGGCTTCCGCATAGTCAAGCCAACCCTTCCAGATTTTCATGATAATGATGAAAGCTAAATTTGCTGTTCTTCAACAATTGACCATATTCCTGTTCAGCGCTTCCAAGCGGACTAGTTTCTGTTACTCCCCCCATTCCTCACCGTCATTACTTGGATCAAACATGGTAAAATAGATCCACGGTTTAATAAGTGGAAAACCTGTCTTATGTGTCGCAGGTAATAGAGGTTTTGCATATGTTTCAGCAGCAGACATTGAAAGTGACCCACTACCCTATGAATTCGACTTTTTACTATGTCTACACAAGTAGACATACACAAGTAGACATAGTAAAAAGGCGAATCCATAGGGTAGTGAATCGCTTTCCCTCTCTGCTGCTAAAACATATGCAAAACCTCCATTAGATGACAGGTTTTCCACTCACTAACCTGTGTATCTATTTTACCATGTCTGATCCAAATAATGACGGTGAGGCATGGGGGGATTAACAGAAACTAGTCCGCTTGGTAGCGCTGAACAGGAATATGGCCAATTCCTAGATGTCCCCTTTACATTTCAAATATCTCTTGCATCCCAGTCACAACTGTCAATAGCTTTCCCTTTTCTTCCATTTGCATATTTGTAGTGTCTCTCGAACGGTTTGCCTCTATGGCACCTTTAAGACATCCGGAAGTCCGGGGTGTCCAACACCCCGGACTTCCAAACGTTTTTGGCCTGGCTTCACCTTCCAGATGCGTCTCAACGAAAACGGCTGTCTGGAATCCGGAAGAAAAATCTGGAAGGTGAAGCCTCGCTTTAAGTTGTTTTCTTCGTAAATGACTCAAGTGTGTAACGGCGGAGACCAACGAGTATACACGGGCGACCAAGAAATGGCTCCACCTCCGCTCATTTTTGTCGGAACGTTTTTAGTCGGTGGATGGACGAGAGATCATTGTTCTTACTCGTTATTTGTTCTTGATAATACTAAGAAACTCGGTTCATTTCAAACGACACTGTATTAGCTTTTCCGCGGATTACACGACAGCGCAGAGAGTAGCAAGAAATGCCCTCAACCCACTTAAGGCGTATTATCGCCGTTCCTGGAGGACTCCTCGGGGAATCGAAGGGAACGGCTAGAATAGAGGGAGTAGCTCCATGCGGACTCGAGAATACGGGGAATGCTTCGAAATTGGATTTTGTTCTAAAAAAAACATAGTAGTTGACGAAATTAGTCTGGATCCACTTTATTTTTGGTTTTGTTTATTCTGATTGTTTTCAATTAATTTTAAATTACACCAACACCAGCAAAAATTGATTCCCCTCCAAATCTGAAAGGGAGTCCTTTTCGATGGTGAGTCCGAGTGAGTCCCCGGGACAAACAAAAACGCTGGGACTCCTGAAGTGGAGTCCTCGGGGAACGGCGAGAATATGCCTTTATGCAAAGAGCGATAGACGAACGCCGTGACTTCAAACTAAGGGGCACGCGCCTCTTGATTGACCGCCAAGTTTTTACTTATGGTTTTCCAAGCGAAAAAGTAATTGAGATAAAGAATGTTGGAAATCGACAGACGAACCAACTCCCAGGGGCTGGTGGCTCAAGCAGACACACTTACATTAATGAGAAGACGAATTCGATGATGCCGTCATGAGAAATGATGACGAGAAAAGTGTAACCTCGAATACAAAGAATTCGAGGTTGCATCCAAAGGCTACGGATTCTTCTTTATTGATTTAAAAACAAAAGATAAAGATCTGATTTATAGGAAAAACTTTGAAAACTTTACTAGATAATTTGTTTCTGTTATAAATGAATAAATTCGGTAGTGTTGGGAAAAAGGTTAGTAACGAATCGAATGAAAAGAGAGTTACTGATGACAACGGTAATATTAACCTACAAGATAAGAGAATTGTTAATTTAGGTGATGCGAAAGCAGATCAGGACGCTATTAGTTTCAGATCTATGACTATTATTTTCAATCAATTTAAAGAAGAAATTACCGAACAACAAGTGGGGACAAATCAGTATTTTAGCGAAGATATCAACAGATTAACTGCTGTACATGATTCACCTGATTATTTATTGGTAAGGATTAAAGATAAAGGGTTATTTGTAAAAGAAATAATTCGAGTTAATGAGAAAGAAAATTCACGCTGAGAACAAATTGATAACAAATGTTCAAAACCCTAGAAACAAAAATGTTGCTGTTAATTTAGCAACGTTAACTATGAATCTTTTAGATTATGACAAAAAGCTTCTTGGGCAACACACCCGTAACAGTATAATTGAAGCAAAGATCGCTGACCAACTAATCCATATCAATAATATCCAAAAAGCAGTAGTAACTATTTTAAAAAGGATTCTAGAGCTAAAACCTGTTGACAAACCATTCGTTTCCAGAATAGAAAAAATGATGGCTGGTAAATAAATTTTATAAGATAAATTAATTCTCTAATAATGGATGGAACATTTGAATATACAGTTTATTTATCAAGTCTGCAAAAAGCGAAGCTGAAGAAATGTTTTGACGCGAAACAAAAATGTCAGATTCGTGTTAGTCATAATAAACAGAATGAACGAGAACCGGTAAAACTACTTTTACGCAAACGACAGATTGATAAAACTGAAAAACTTAAAAGTAATGACAAAGGTTGTGATATTGATGTATCATACAAGCAGATGAGGGAGGCGACTCAAAAAGGTGGATTACTTCCATTTTTAATACCGCTAGCAATTACACTTGGCAAGGCAGCTTTAACAAGCGGAGTTGCTGCTTTAGGTACATTCGCTGGTAAGAAAATAGCGGATAAAATAACGAACACAGGTGGATCGCTAAAACGTCCTGGAACACAAAGAGTTGTGGGTAATGGTGTAAGTGGTAGACAAACCCATTAAAAAACGGGGGAATTCAAAAAGAAGCAAAAGTAAAGTAGGACCTATAACTAATTTTGATATTATGAATGAAATAGGAAATCTACCGCATTTTAGAGGTGTTTTCTCTATAGATACGCTACCCAAACAGATAAATAGTATAGAATGTGGTGTAATTAATTATGATAAACGTGGAATGTCTGGAACTCACTGGGATGCTTATTGTAATCTATCTGATAGTCCCTACGTAGAATTTTTCGATTCTTTCGGTATTCCAATAGGAAAAGAAATAATTAAATATCTGAAAACTTCAAAGAAAAAAATAGCTTATGAAAGTCTCGCAATTCAAAATATTGATGGATTAAACTGTGGATTTCATTGCATTTACTACATTAAACATAGAATGGCCTCACTTGGTGAAAAATAAATTTCATATATAAAAATTGTTTTCTAAGAAATGGAGATTTATTGTTTGAAATGTAGAGAGAGAACTGTCGCTGAGTGTTATTTGTGGATCAATGAAATGTCAATTCTTAAAAAAAAAATCAACGCAGAAAAAGATATATTAAATACGTATTATTCTAATTATTCAGGTGTCGATGATATTTACAGAAAATTAAAAGAATTGAATCTAAAGATAAAATAAAAAATGTTTTGCAAAATGAGAATGTATATACTTTACATAAACCATCATATCACAATTTTGAAAGGAGGCGAGTCTTTGTTCACTTTGCTGATGAACAATGGCAAGCTGATCTTGTTGATATGCAGAAATTTAAAAAAGAAAACAATAAAACAAATTACATTTTAACTATTATTGATTGCTTTAGTAAATATGCCTGGTGTTACCCTTTGAAAGATAAAACTGGTGGTGAAATAATAAACGCATTGACAAATATATTTAAAAAAAGAATTCATAAAAAGCTACAAACTGATAAAGGTAAAGAATTTGTAATGAGAAATGTTCAAACTTTTTTGAAAAATAATAACATTCAGTGGTTTACATCTGAAAGTGAATTGAAAGCACAAATCGTTGAACGATTCAACAGAACGCTGAAAGAAAAGCTATGGAAATATTTTACTCACAATAACACAAATAAATGGATTGATATTTTACACGTATTCGTAAATAATTATACTAACTCGTATCACCGCTCAATACAAATTAAACCAGTTGATGCTAGTAAAAAGGTAAATCAGAAAAAGGTTTTTGATGCTCTGTTTCCTCCAGATTTAATACAAGATGTCACAGGAAATTACAAAGTAGGAGATTTAAGGATATTTACCTAATTACACGGATGAAGTATTCCAGATAGCAACCGCTAGACCTACCACCCCTATTACTTATGAAATATCTGAAAGAAATGGGAAATTAATTCGAGGAGGATTTTATGAAAAAGAACTTTCAAAAAATATTGTTAAATAAATTAGTTGTATATAAATGGATTCAAGACGCATGAGTGATATGTTGTCAGGTATAGTGAAGAACAGAGAAATTCAAAGAAAAAAAGTTCAAGAATATGAATTGGAGAAAGCAGGGTTTCGGGAATTTGCTTCAGAATTAAACGCTCCAGTTGTTATAGCACACAAAGAAAACACCAAAGCTACCATAAAAAAATTACAAGAAAATGCTGAAACTATCATCGAAAAATTAGAGGATGCGGATATTAATTCAAGAATACGGCTTCTCCAGTTAGGTGAAACGTATAAAACAGCTTTACAAAGACAACCATATAAGATTCCAGTTTCAGAGGTAGAAACGCAGTCAACAGAATCTACCGCTTTAGAAGTATCTCCAGATTTACCAACAAATATAAAAGTCGTTGATATGAATCAAGGTGTTGATAGAGAGTTATTAAAAGCACTTAATGTGAAATATTGAGATAATCATACAAGATATAAAGGAGAATATTTTGAGATGCCTCATTTTTATTTTGATAACCAAGAGAATATAGAAGATGCTTTGTCTGAATTAACACCTATAAGTCAAAGTTATGGTGGTTTGAAAAGTAAAAGTGGTTCTAATAAGTATGGTAACATTATTTTATTTATACAAGACTATAAGGATAGATTAAAAAAAATTCAATCTAGTAGACCCTTTATCAAACAACAAGGAACTGGTATCTATATGAATCAAGACAACAAATTATACACTTTGATAGGTAGTATAGTAAATGGAAATACATCTGATGAGGTGAGGAATGAGGCTATTGATATTATGGATTTATACATTTCATTTATATACATTACATTTATACATACATACATACATTTATACATATATACGATAATACATTTCAGTGTAGGAAATCTGAAGAGGAGGAATAGGTTAATGTTACAATTCCTAATGGGATGTACAATGATGATTGTTTCAATTATTTTTTCTGTCAGTACTTTGATACTCCAAAAGATAATTCCTGTTGTAATTTCATCAAATCCGGCATCTATGAGATTTGTAATTTTATTACAAGAAGAATATGTGTTTAGATTTAACAGCGACTTGTGTCAGATTTTAGGATTTGAGAAGGCAAGTGAGATTTCTAGGAAAATCAATGAAGGTACAAAGCTTCCGAATATTACAAGAAGCGTTGATAAAATTCAAATTCACTGCTGTCTTGTAAATAGTTCTATAGTAACCAAAAGTAAATAAGACGTAATTTCGACATTTCTTCCGAATACAGAACCGGGTTGTCAAATTGTTAAAAATCCTAGACAACTCATTTATCTTCCTATCAATACGAAAGAGTATATTTATTCCTTGAGAATGATAATTACTGATCAATTAGGAAGACCGATTGATCTGGAGGGAGGTAACGTTGGATATGTATTGCATTTAGGAAAAGCTTAAAGGATTATTGAAATAAATTTATTTACTTATAAATGTTGATTAATAACAAGCGTTTACTTTATAAAAAGCAGTATGGAAGTGGAATTGGTAGTATATTCAAAAACATTGCCAATTCTCAGTTATTCCAAACCTCTGCAAAACAAATAAAAGATGGCGCATTATCGATGTATAATAGAATTATTAAACAGAGATTTCGGTTGCAGAAAAATAGAGCAATAGAATATGGGAAAGACTTAATTGATGTAAACAAGAAAGAATTAATTGATGTCATTCAAAACAAAAAATCTATGAAGGATCTTCTAGGTGCAAATAAAAGAATCTTAAATCAAAGAAGTCAAGACTTATTCAAAACGTTAATGACTGGAAGTGGTTTGAAGATTCTGAAATAACTTTTTGTTTTTTAATTCCCTTCTAATATAAATGGCAAAACATAAAATTATTAGTCCGCAATGGAATATATTTGACGAACCCCTTTTTGATGATATGAATTTAAAATATGAATTTAAAGAAATTCGAGAAACAGATGTGAACCGTGGACTAGAAATCGGTATTTGGTTAAAAAATATAATGTTACGGATGTGGTTCAAAAGTTTGGTGACCTACACAGAAAGCTTTCTGCGGACGCATTTTGTAAAATAGGCCCTGATCAGGGTCTTATTCAATTTTTTGTTGAAGAGGATAGTGTTTAGTTGAAGTTCTTTTTCTTTTTATCGTTTACTCCACTTGTACTACTTGTTTTTTGTAGTTGTGGGTGATAAATAAATAATAGTAATATTAATGATAATTCGTAACAAAGAAATTAGATTCGTGGTTCTATCCAAGTGAAAGTTATCTTGATGTTAGTGTAAGAATAGTAAACGAAAATGGGACTAATATAGCTGCAACCAATGTTGCTACTTTAACGAATAATGGGTTTAATTTATTTAGTACCGCTGAGTACGTAATAAACGATGAATCGGTTGAAAAAATTAATCATGTGGGTATTGCAACTACTGTTACGAAGTTGATTGAATACTCTGATGATTATTCTAGAAGTGCAGCAAGAAATCATTTCTGGTACATAGATTATAATCAAGGAAAAGATACCAATCCTGTAGTTGCTTCGTTTACTCCAAATACAGCAGTAGCAGGGACTGGAACAGTCAGTTTGAGAAATAAGGGTTTGAAAAAAGATATAACGGAACAAAAAGCAGTAAATTAGTAAATATGTACTTACCATTATCAGAATTGTTTGGATTTTTGAAAGGAAACAAACGATCCTTCAGAGGTGCATCGCGTGAAATATTTATAAGAAGAAATGATGATAACAACATGATTATAAGAAACGGAAATACTAATTTGAAGTAGTAATCGAGTATTTATATTGGAAGATCACTATCGTAGCTCCTAGTATTGAAATGATGAGTGAAATGGAAAAGGGGTTGGCAAAGGAGAGAAAGCATAATCTGATGTGCGAAGCATGTAATACTTATAAAAGCGATGTTAGTCAAAGTAAGGAACACACTTGGAAAGTTATTTCTGAGAGAAAAAATACAACAAAAGTAGTTGTAATGTTACAGAAAAATGAAAAGCATAACAATCAATTAATGAATAATATGGTGTTCGATCATATGAGTTTAATAGACATAGAACTTAGAATTAATGGGGATAAATATCCCGAAGAACCACTCAAATGTGATTTTAGCGATGATAAATGCAAATACTCGAATCTCTACAATAAATTCATACATATGGGTTATAAACAATTAGCGTTTGATACTGGTAGTGTTGATAGTATAGAAGAATTTAAAGAAGTGTATCCTTTATTCTGTTTCGACGTTTCCAAACACGAATCAAGTATATATAATGGAAAAACTGCTGATATTGAAATAAGTTTAACGTTGAAAGACGCTCAACCTGTACCGTATAATGTTTACTGTGTTCTATATTATGAAAGAAAAGCTACATTAGATATTATCAATAAAAATATGTATGTGAGTTTGTGAGTTTGGATTTTTATTCAATAAAATCATCCGCTAATAAATGGAGTCCACAAAGGAAGTTTTGAAGACAATCAGAATAATAAATACAATGAGACAATAAAAAAGAATCATTGGTATTAGGAAAGAAATATATTTTGTATAAAATGAGAATTGCTAAAACAAAATACGGTGATAAGTTGGTTGTAGTCATTAATCATAATGACAAACCATGTGATTTGTTTATAACTCAGAAATATAATGCTATTGCTAACGAGTTGCTTTTAAAGAAAAATCTAGTTTTGCAACCGATTGGACGGGAAAACCAGAACAAAGAAACATATGTGGATTTAGAACTGTTTACTCAGGAGGATACCGTTTTTTTTTATAGTATATATATCAATAGATTATTGAGATTAAAGCGTAATATTTTTATTTCTGGAAGCCTTTTTTTTTTAATTAGGAAAATAAAAATTTCTTTGAAAAGGGGGTTAATTTGATATAATATATGTTAAAATTGGTAAATTTCATGTAATTAGGGGTTTATTTTTATTTGGGGTTGGGTGGAGTGGGAACCCCTTTCTATAACTACTGTTAGCTGCACTCATCGATATGGTTGTCTAGTGACCGCAGTGCTGTTGTTGCTTCTGCTCAGTATCCAGGTCCTTTAGTGTAAGCTAAAAAAAAGAATAATATCTCTGTTCTTGGAAAATAGAGTTTTAACAAGTATTCACATCAGTCTTCCGCAGTTTCCGAACTGGCATGGTCGCCAGACACCAATCACTTTCTGTATTTTACGATGCAACTCCTTCTATGCCGGATCGGACGAATGTTTAAAGACACGGATCGAAGATATGCTAGTATTTCCTGAGTCTAGATCACAACCTTCATATGTCGCCAGATAAAAACGGAACTCAAAGCATGTTCAATGCTTTTTACTGGAGTGTTCCTTGGAACAATCCACTATTGCGAGCGCTGAAGCAGCTTTCAGCTTTCACCATATTTAGTGGAACTCATAACTCGTGAACGATTGCAAGTATCAAGTTCAAACTTGGTACACTTGTAGGTATTGGGGTCTAGTTTTGCCTTTTGGGTCCCACCCCCACACACAACCGGTTCAGGGGCAAATAGGCCCAGATTGCCCAGTGAACAATGTTCATAACTTGACCAGATCCTAGGGCTGGGAAATTGCTTTTAAAATTGCACCCCCCCCCTTCATGGGCAACTGGGCCCAGATTACCCAAAGCAAAGTTCGTTACCCGTGAAAGGAATCAACAGGTGTCAAGTTGAAACTTGGTAGGATTGTGAGCATTGGGGTCTCTTCTTACTTTTTGAGGGTCCCGAACCCCATCCCCACTTGGTTCAGGGGCAATTGGGCCCAGATTGCCCATTTTTTTATGTTTTTAACTTGACATTAACTGGAGACAAGGCGATGAAATTCCTTTGTGCTTTTGGATCATAGGGGTTGGGGAGAATTGAACCACGTACCCCCACCCTCCCCGTTCATTGGCAATTGGGCTCACATTGTCCATGACAAAAGTTTTTGACACGCGACTGGAATCAAACTCTAAGCAGGTATACCAGGCATACTTGAGGAAAAAAGGTGTAAATACGCATTTTGATGGGTCCCGGCCCCCCCCCCCCCTCCCGTTCATTTGCAGCTGGGCCCATGAGTTAAGTTCGTCAATGACAGGTCTCACTCCAACTCTTGTATATTTGGGGATATATATCTATGAGGATTTGCTGTAACAGCAACAAACAAGACGACATGACGTACTTTGATCTTGAATGGCAGTTGGAAACTTGACTGCTTTGTCATATGACCAACGATATGTCGTTCTTAGTGAATTGTGACAAAAGGGGCTGCTAAGATTTGGTTTATTGCACTTGTTATAACCTTGAATGAACAATGAAATATAACAATGAAAAAGAGGTTTAAGGGTGGGACTTGCTGGCAGTCAATTCAGTGTTCGAACCAATGCTATTCGTGCAAGACCTTCAACATTTCTTTGGATTACACTGGCGGTTTGTTTACATTTAAAGCTTTTAAAGTGGGATGATTACAGATTAGGTTATTTCAATCCTAGTTTGGTTATTGGGGATGAGAAAGGTCTTGGATCTAAAGCTGTCTGTATATAAAATGTGATAGACTTTTATTTCTACACTCCACGTCTGAGCGCTTGCGCACTTGTTCAGCACATGATTCAGCATGTGTTTTTCGGATCCCAAAACGTAAGTGGAGGCAGAGGCGTTACTAACCAAAATGTTTGGGAGAGGGGGGGGGGGACGAGGCATTTACCGACTGGCTGGTAATTTTTACCGACTGTTTCTGCAGAAAAACGACTGTTTTCCAAGAAAAAACTACTGTTTTCAAGAAGAAAACAACAGTTTTGGAAAAAATCGGCTGATTTTCAGAAAAACGACTGAGGTGACCTAAAATCGACTAATTTTCAGAAAATCGACTGTTTTCATGAAAAAAATCAACTGTTTTTGCAAAAAAAGTTTTTACGAACTCGGTCATTTTTTACCGACACCACTGGGGGAGGGTCCCCCCTTCCCTCCCCCGTTGTGACGCCCCTGAGTGGAGGGATACCTATGACATCGCTAAAGTCGTCCGTCTGTCAGCACGATAACTTTCGGATAACCAACCGGAAAGACGGTTATAAGTAAAAGTTTCATTTGAAGTTGATTAAATGTTAGATTTAGGGGTAAAAAAACAGCTGGAGTTTCTACGCGGACAACTAGTTCGCCCGGAATCCGGCCAAAACCGGAAATTTTTTTAAAAGCAAAAGTTTTATTTGAAGCTGATTAGATGACAGATTTGTCAGATGGTTGTAACCGGAACTTTTCTTATAAGTTAAAGTTTAATTGAAATTGAGTAGATGTTCTTTAGAGCGATAAGGTTTTTCGGACTTGGTCATTTTGCCATATAGAGTATCCATTTGAATCCGGGTTGTCGTACTATAAGAGCGGGAGACGGACTATTCTGAAGTCAATCTGTTCGGGTCCTTGACACGTCTTCCAAGTTCCATTGTTCTAGCACATCCCGAACTACCGAACAAACACTTCCTTCCGAATTTCATAACTTAGTCATGAAATTCGGAAGCAGTGTTTGTCAACAGAAAAGCACAGGGGGATTCTGCCTGACTACACAGTAAAAAATGGTGAACAAGCACGCACCAGAACGGCAAATAAAGTAACGCTACAAAACCCACGTAGTCACTCTTCTGATTGATTCCTTAAGTCATTTGTGCCATTTTTTGTGAAGTTTTTTAACAAATGAAGACACGTAGAATGTTTTGACAATTAATCTAATATTACATATTTTATATTTTTTATGTTTGACATACCGTTTAAATTGTGTTTATTTTTATGTTTACATATCGTTTAATTTTGTTACAAGTTATGAAATCGTACAAGTTTCAAAACGAATTGTATATATCAATTATATTTTGTTTAAGTTGACAGTCCTATGTTATCATGTTGTGAAACAGATATTCAGGAATAAATGCGATGATTGATTGATTAAACTAGCAGGATCACCGAAATTCCGGACCCCACCTCGACCCCCCATAGTACCCGAATCTGGTCCGGTTATCTCAACGATGTGTCTAGGACTTGTGCTTGTTCTTCCTACCAAGTTTCATCCCGAACCCTCCCCTCTAAGTGTTTCCCAAGATTTCTGGTTCCTCCCCTCCAGCTCCCCCCCAAAGTCACCGGATCCGGTTCGGATTTAAATCGGGTCTTTTGGGACACGGGGTCGTTCCAAATATCAAGTTTGATTAAGATACGATCACCCGTTCAAAAGTTATAAATTCCTCTATATTCCGGATTCCTCCTGCCACCTCTCCCCCCACGATGCTCGGATCGGGGAAGCGACTATTTCCAACTTAATCGTTTGGGGTCCCTAATATGCCTGCCAAGTTTCATCGTCCTAGCTTATGTGGAAGTGCCCAAACTAAAAGAACCTGGACCGACCGACGGACGGACAGATATTACGATCGCTATATCGCACTTGGCCGAAGGGCAAGTGCCATAAAAACTACTGAACTGGAATACTGAGAATTACAACAAGAATCTTATTACCTATCGCAAATGGATGCTAACCTTTGTTTCTGTATCCGGAGAGGTTGAATCTGTACCACGTCAAACACGACTAATTATTTGTTTCTGCATATGTCTAGCTACATGCAAAACATCACTTATCTTCTTCGCCCATTTGCGTCAGGGTCAAGCCTTTCCGCATACGTTCTGAGGAGACTTAATTAATAAAAAATCATGTGCAATTTATCAGACCTTTAAAGAGATCATCTCGACTTTTTCACTTTACGCAGCAAAATTTATTGACATATATAGCCGGGTGGGTGGTTTGAAGCGACATTTATTCAAACAATGTTTACGATTCTTCATCAGCGATATTTCGGCCCTTCTTGGCAAGGTCCTCATCAGGCTGTCAATTGTCAATTGTCTGATAATTGACAGCCTGACGAGTACCCTTGCCAAGAAGGGCCGGAATATCGCTGATGAAGAATCGTAGCTGACGTAGCCGTTGTAAACATTGTTTGAATAAATGTTTCAAAGTCAGCTTGGGCTCAAAGAATATTTATCTTGAAGCGACAGTTGTTGATTGATTCCGGGTGGGCCCTTTCAGAGTTAAGAAATTCGGAATTGTATACCTTGATAAATAGGGTGGGTGGTTTGTCATTTTAATTCTATTTCTGGGACCAGTAGCATGTTATTCGATAGCTCGCCACATAAAGAATAAATACATAATATAGAGAACAGTCGCCAAGATGGTTTTAAGCCGATATTGATAATGGAAAATTATAGCATAGGGATATAAGGGTCCTTTTACTGGAAGGACTAACCCAGATTTAGGTTTCGAAAGTGCCGTTATAATTTTCCGGAGCTCATATCTAAGCAACTGCCTTTCAACTTATATACCTGTGGCAAAGATGCATTCATTTTATCTTCCGTTGTAGAGGTTCTTTACACTCGAGTAAGGGAGGTTCTTTATACTCGAGTACGGGGAGGTTCTTGGGGAAATTCACTAGGGAGCTATTCGCTTCTTGGCGCTATTCCCTAGTGTAATTTTGCTCCGGGCCATAACTTCAGCCTCTCTGCCTCCAGAAAGGTAAAACTTTTCATTCCCTACTGTTATCTAATGGTACACTTTCACTTAAAATCGTTTACTTTTGCCTTAAAATAAGTTTGCTTGAAACCACTACGATTGCTGAAGCTCTTCGGACTGCAGGTTCGTTCCCCAATCAATTGTTGTAGGTCCCTGAAGTTCTACATTCTGACGAGGCCTCTCGCCAAGGAAGGCCGAAATATCGCTCAGCTAAGGCTAAAGATGGCTGGATCCGACCACGTCCGGGGAGTGCGAGGGGAGGCCCCGACATATTTTTGGGATCCCAAAACGTAAGTGGAGGGATACCTATGAGTATGACGTCGTAAAAGTTGTCCGTCCGTTCGTTCGTCCGTCTGTAAGCACGATAACTCTCCAAGGAAAGGAGATATATTAATGAAACTTAGTCTGAGGATTCTTTGGGTCAAGGGACAGATCATGTTCGTAAATGGGCCCCAAAGCTGTTTATTCAGGGGTGGGGTTTCAAATTAAGGGACGAAAATAAATATTTCTCAAAAGCTAATCTAGGGGTAAGGAGACATGCTGAATCCGAAGGAGGATTAATTTCTAATGGACAAGTAAGTAGTTCATCCGGAATCCGCGAAAAAAATTTGGAAAAAGTATTAAGTTGTATCTGAAATAGATTAGATGTTCGATTCAGGGATAGGAAGACATGCTGAATCCGAATATGAAAATCATTTTCACCTAGGACAAGTAGTTCGCTCTGAATCAGGAAATCTAGCATGAACACCCGATGACATATTCGATATAGAGCGAGGAGACATGCTGTTACAACTTTAGAACATACTAATGATAAACAAAATGTGTATTCGATCCGTTCATTTATCTTCAAAGTCCCAACCGACATTTACTGGGTAGAAAAGTCAGAATGCATCCGACAACTATCTGGTAACAATTTGAAAAAATTTGTTAACCAATTTTCCAGGCACTTACCCTACCCTTTTTTCACACAGGCGAAAGCTCTGCGCAGAAGTGACGTCACTTTGTTTAATCTATGGACACAGGAGGGATGGCGACTTCGGTCGCGTGTATACGCGTAAAGTTTATTGGGTTTAATAGAAGGCTGTTTAAACCTAGCGCACGTATTCTTTGGGTCAAAGGGGTTGCTATATGTTGTTCAAACTTCGAAGAGGATTCACTGGCGAAGTAGAGGCCAAGTCCGTAGATGACCCATCTATGACCCATCCACTTTAGCCCTATATTAGGGGCAGAGGAGAAGGTTTCAAATTAAGGGTAAAAAACGAATTTATTTTATCAGCTCATGAGATATTCGTTTAAGGGGTAAGTATGCCCACTGAACTTAGTCTGAACTTAGTTTTCTTGCCGGAAAAAAGATTCACCAGGAATTCGGCCAAAAGTGGAAATTTGGTTGAAGCTCATAAGTTGTTTCTGAAGTCGATGAGAGATTCGGTATCAAAAATATAAAAAATAATTTGTAAGATTTTAGATACAAGGTTAAAAAAATGGTTAGATTGTAGGGAGGTTTTAAATCAGGTACAAGCGGGGTTTAGACAAGTATATGAACCAATGGATAATATTTTCGCACTATAAGTTTTGATAAATTAGTATACTAAGCCTAGAAATGGAAATCTGTATGTAGCATTTATAGATCTTAAAGGGGCTTTCGACAATGTAGATAGGATAGTTTACTAAGGATAGGACTACCGGCTACATTTGTGTTGATGTTAGCAGAGATATATAAGTTAACTCGTTTGATAGTTAGAGTGGGGAAAGAATTTTCAAGAATAATAAGTTACAATTTGGGAGTTAAACAAGAATGTATTCTGTCGCCAAAACTGTTCGGAATTTTTATAAATGATATTGTTGAGTTCATGTTAAAACAAGGAGCACTTACAGTTTCGTTAGACTTATCTGTGTTATGTGTGCTCCTTTTCGCTGATGATATTGTTTTGGTAAGTGATAGTGGAAATAATTTGCAGGTTTTCCTTGATTTGTTAAGGGCTAAACACAGGCAAGACGGTAGTGTTGGGGATCGACTAAAAAGAGGCACGGCATGGTGCAGGAGGCATGCTACTAAAAAGAGGAACACGTACTAAAAAGAGGAACGGCATACTAAAAGAAGGCATGCCTGCACCAGGAGGCACGCACCGTCTGTGCCTTTTTTTAGGACCCATTTTCTGGCGTGCCTCTTTTTAGTACTCCAGCTTCTTTGCATAAAAATAGTTTTTTTTGGGCGTGCCTTTTTTGTGCTCGACTTCTTTGGGTTAAAAAAGGTGATTCTATAACGTGCCTTTTTAGGACCCTTTCTGTCGTGCCTTTTTAGGACCCTTTTCTGGCGTGCCTTCTTAGAACCCTTTTCTAGCGTGCCTTTTTCTAGTAGGCTACTCGACTTCTTTGGGTTAAAAGGTGATTCTATAACGTGCCTTTTATGACCCTTTCTGGCGTGCCTTTTTAGGACCTTTTTCTGGCGTGCCTTTTTAGGTCCCTTTTCTGGCGTGCCTTTTTAGGACCGCCTTTTTTTTAGCACTCAACTTCTCTGGGATAGGTGATTCTATTAAGTGCCTTTTTATGACCCTTTTCTGGCGTGCCCTTTTAGGTCCCTTTTCTGGCGTAGCATTTTAAGTTTATGACCCTTTTCTGGCATGCCTTTTTTAGTACTCAACTTCTTTGGGTTATAAAAGGTGATTCTATAGCGTGCATTTTAGGACCCTTTTCTGGCGTGCCTTTTTCTAGTACTCGACTTCTTTGGGTAAGGTGATTCTATAAGGTGCCTTTTTAGGTCCCTTTTCTGGCGTGCCTTTTTAGAACCCTTTTCTGCGTGCCTTTATTTAGAACTCGACTTCTTTGGGTTATGGTGATTCTATTAAATGCCTTTTTGGGATCCGTTTTTTGGCGTGCTTCTTTTTAGTACTCGAGCGTCTTTGCGTTAAAAAAGGGAATCCGTAACGTGCCCCTTTAGGGCCCGTGTTTTCGCGTGCTTCTTTTTAGTACGCGAGCGTCTTTGCGTTAGAAAAGAGGAATTCCGTAACGTGCCTTTTTAGGACACCTTTTTTTTTTGGCGTGTATCTTTTTAGTTCTCGAGTGTCTTGGCGTTAAAAACGGAATTACATAACTGGTCGTTTTAGGACCCGTTTTTGGGCGTGTCCCTCTTTAGTTTGTCACTTTTAGGCTCCAAAGGTACCGGTAGGCTACACAATTAGGCAGGGGTCTGCAACTGTTCTACTTACAGTATCTAGTATCCGTTTTCTGGCGTGCTTCTTCTTAGTACTTGAGCTTGAATCCCATAATAAAGGGAATTCTATAACGTGCCTTCTTCAGGGTCGGCAAATAACACATTTTTCTCCCTTCACCATAGACATAGTCCCGTCCCGAAACCCACCAGTTAACCTCGGGAAGAACAAGAAACGTCACGCATCCCTCCTTCGTAAACCAATCAACAACGTTCTTTGCGTGACGTTTCTTGCTTTTCACCGTGCCTTCTCTTCGTTTGCCAGCTTGATTCGCATATAGAAAGTCGCAGGGCCCGTTTTTTGCTTGGCTTATCATAGGTTACAAAAGAGCTTCTAAAAGTAGCTTGAAAGAATAAAATAGGGGTTCTATGACGTGCCTTGGACCCATTTTCTGGCGTGCCTCTTTTTAGTACTCGAGCTTCTTTGGGTTAAAACAAGGTAATTCTCCAACGTGCCTTTTTAGGACCCGTTTTCTGGCGTGCCTCACCTAGTACTCGAACTTCTTTGCGTTGAAAAGGGGATTCTACAACGTGCCTTTTTTTAGGCTCCGGAATTTTCAGTATACAATATAGTGTCCCGTCAGGGGTCGGCAACTAATTTACTAGAAACGCAACTAATTTACTAATTTACCCGTTCTTCTATGATCGTCATCGTCACAACTCGAGTACTAAAAAAAGGAGCAGATACTAAGAAAGGCACGGCATTCCTGAACCAGTAAATCCTTCACGGGTCGGCAGCTAACACCTTTACAGATAAATATCATATTCTTTGGTTTGGCATCTTACAAATTTATAGTTTAACCTCTCGATTTAATACCCTGTCCCTTCTTCTGGTTGTCGACCTTGTTCGTGTGAAAAAAGGAGCAGGACCCATGTTCTTTCCGTGTTGAGCATGTTTTTGCGTGTCTTTTTTTTATTTCTCGAGCTTATTCACGGGGAAAGGGGCAGAAAATGGCAGGTTGACCACGAAGTAGAAGTTCCGTTTTCTATTGCTTGGTTTCTTCTTACAGTGTGGTGTTTTCCTAGTGTTGACTGTATCCGTTAAACACATTATTAAATGATAATAGAAACTGAACAGTAATGGAACAAGACCAAGGGATTTCGACGGGATCCCAAAAATTTGATATTCGATATAGACAATTGGGTTTTGTCTTTGCCAGATCCAGTCTTAGCCAGACTCCTTGAATATTTTTACTATTAAGATTTAGAAACAGATTCAGGCCAAAAGCTAATCATCTGAGAAAACCAAGTTCAGATATGGATTCAGCATGTGTGTTAACCCCATGTGTGTTTCAGTATACAATAGTGTCCCGTCAGGGGTCGGCAACTAATTTACTAGAAACGCAACTAATTTACTAATTTACCCGTTCTTCTATGATCGTCATCGTCACAACTCGAGTACTAAAAAAAGGAGCAGATACTAAGAAAGGCACGGCATTCCTGAACCAGTAAATCCTTCACGGTTCGGCAGCTAACACCTTTACAGATAAATATCATATTCTTTGGTTTGGCATCTTACAAATTTATAGTTTAACCTCTCGATTTAATACCCTGTCCCTTCTTCTGGTTGTCGACCTTGTTCGTGTGAAAAAAGGAGCAGGACCCATGTTCTTTCCGTGTTGAGCATGTTTTTGCGTGTCTTTTTTTTTATTTCTCGAGCTTATTCACGGGGAAAGGGGCAGAAAATGGCAGGTTGACCACGAAGTAGAAGTTCCGTTTTCTATTGCTTGGTTTCTTCTTACAGTGTGGTGTTTTCCTAGTGTTGACTGTATCCGTTAAACACATTATTAAATGATAATAGAAACTGAACAGTAATGGAACAAGACCAAGGGATTTCGACGGGATCCCAAAAATTTAATATTCGATATAGATAATTGGGTTTTGTCTTTGCCAGATCCAGTCTTAGCCAGACTCCTTGAATATTTTTACTATTAAGATTTAGAAACAGATTCAGGCCAAAAGCTAATCATCTGAGAAAACCAAGTTCAGATATGGATTCAGCATGTGTGTTAACCCCTATAATACAGAACCCATCTACGAACTCGACCTGACCCTTGACCCAAAGAATTTTAATAATTAAAAGTTTAATCCCAATACTCGACTTTTTCCTTGCCCCGAAGGATCCTCCCACGAAGCTTCATTAAATTATCCCATTCCCTTCGAGAGTTTTCGTGCTCAAAAACAGACAGACAGACGGACAGACGGACAACTTTTACGATGTCGTATGTATCCGTCCACTTACGTTGTGGGATCCCAAAATTCGAAATCAGAAGAGGTTGAGAATTGTTGACTAGCTCTCAGTTATCTTGTATCAGTTAAATCTGAACCAGCAAGCATCTCAGGGTGTATCTACTTAAACGTCAACTTCCTCTAGTCTCGAATTGTTTCTTTACTGTTCTTCGTAGGCTATAGGAAATTCCAAGGTAATGCCATGAACGAGACCAATATTTATAATCAAACCCATGAAACTGAGCATAAAATTATGAATCCTTCTTCCATTCTTCATCTTGCGTACCACCTCTTGCCTCCTGCGAAAGATAGGTAAGCTCATCTGTCAGCCAAACATATATAACAAACCTGTAGAAGCTCCCATTTCCGATGGAGCCCGTGAACTTATTAAAAGATATATACATTTCTTTCACGTTCGGGTTTAATCTAGGTTGCCCGCGATGGAATGCATTAAAATGATGCCCTTCCTATCACACTTCCTGCGACCTTCCCCGTAGTTCAGCGTATCAGCATAGCCTACATTGCTTATTTAAAGGACACGTCATACTCAGGATAGTTATTCATCATACTTCAGTAGTAATTCCATCCATTCCCGCTCTACAGATTCTACACTTCAAAGTGTATCCTATCTCCTCTTTCAGCATTTATTGATTTCGTTAACGCTCACTTTTCGTTCACGTTCGTTCACAATCGTTTTATGGTCGATAATCGGCCTATCCCAGTTACAGATCCAGTACGTACTCATTTCCTTGTATTGAATCTCTATTTGTCTTTGTAACAAAATTTTACGTCGAGAATTTCTAGTTTTCAACAATCCGGGCGAGCTACTTCTCTGCCGCAAAATATACTTCAACAAGAATTGACAGCTTTTATGGCACCTGCAAGGGTAGGCAGGATATTGTATTTCAGCTAAGGGTCGCGTACGGTCCGGACCCGGACGTGCACATGGAACATCCATATATTGAAAATCGGTCTGCCGGCCTCTTATCCGATTTGAAGACTTTCCTGAAACCCGGTACAGTTCCCAACCTAATTAGTTCAAGGATCACGCCGTGGGTAAGGGCGTCACTATAGCCTTTTGCCTTTATGGCTCTAATTTGTACCGACGGAACTTGAAATAAACCGACAAAACTCGCCGTTCGTTTCACGGCAGCGCAACACGTTCCCCGCCCAACAAGAATAGACCCGGTGCAAGACTAACTACAATGGATCAGTTAAATTATCTCTATCATGAAAATTTAATGAAAATCGTTGAAAAATAAGAGTTTACAATTTACACTTTACAAGTTCTGCAAAATTTGAGTACAAGTCCACACAACGCATGCAAAAGCTATTTTGCTTCTTAAAATGCTGGGTATATTTATTTAAACACTGTGTGTTGAATAGAAACCAGATATTATTGTGTTTTAATGTATGATGGGTATTTTTATTTATACACTGTGTGTTGAATAGACACCAGGTATTACTGTGTTTTAATGTATACTGGGTTTATTTATTTAGTGCGTGGTGAATTTTCAGCAGGTATTATTGTGTTTTAGTTTATGTTGGGTATACTCATTGACCGACAGAAGGGGGACTAACTTAACAGGTACTAGTTGTTCTACCGTGTGTTGTCAATATTTAATCTTCCGATACATATTGACTAACCAAATAGGTATTACAGCGTTAGCTGTTTCTACAGTATGTTTATTTGACGATTAGATTATACGATACGCGAACTGTTATTGCTAGAGAACTGCCAGCAGGCTGGAGAAGGTGTTCATTCATTGTTGATCATGAGTTACGGTTGCCACGTGATCAAGGAGCCTCATAATCAAAACAATGAAAGAAAGAGGTGATATTGATATTCAATGGCTACTCGAGTTGCTCACTCGGTTGAACCGAGAATTATAAGCTACAGATAACAGATCATAAATAGTGACAAGTTTACAAGCACAATTGAAATAAACGGGGATCATAGGACTAATAAAATAAATACATTCTACTAATGAAAATTTAACACGAGAATGAGGTGACTGAAACTTGGCCGATAGAAGTGACGTAGATTGTGTGACGGTGTGTGAAGCCTGATAAAAGCATAAAGACAGTTTAGGAGAGAGTGTTATCTTTGGACTTGAATGGTTCATCTTATTCGAAGCATGAGCAACGAAAGCGAAGGAACTTGAAAAATACTGGAATAAAACAATCTTTCCTGAATTGTCAATATGTTATTAAAAAAAAGGGAAAAAAATACAATCTTAAATTGTGACCGTGAACTTTTACTATTTATGAACCGTGCAAGCGTTCAAAACCATTCGTGTAGACAAAAAATTGCAATTAATGGAGACTCACCATTTAAGAAATCTGCGTGAAATTCAGCAGCACGAAGAGAGGGAAACAGATTGCTTCGCCAACCGAGTTACTTCACCGTCAGCGTACTTATTTTTCAGCAGTAGGTTAGTTGGGATATGTTACAAATTCTACTATTTTCAACGATACATAATCTGACTTCTTTTCGACAAATAGTTACCTGTGATAGGTTAACAATTCCACTATCTGAAAGTACGAGGAATTGCAAATTGTTATATGGTTGACTTCTAGTATATAAACTAAGCAGTGGGTTACACATCCAGGGGACACTCATCCTGTGAAGAAAATCGGCTTGACGTTCAAGAACATGAAGAGAGCGAAAGAGTTAACTTCACCAAGCGTGTTACTTCGCCATCACCGTACTTATTTTCAGCAATAGGTTATTTGCGATAGGTTAGACCTTCATTATTATCCTTAAGAGAAATGAAGAGAAGCACTTTCAAAGAGATACTTCGACATCAGTGGACTTTTTTTTTAGCAATACGTTACTTGCGACTATAATGTTATTGTTGTGTAATTTGTAGTGAGGGAACTCTTGCTGGAGAAACTAGATGGAAATTTGAACTCAAATCTGATCGCTAAAAAAATCATAACCAGTATCGTGCTATTGAGCATATAGCGAGCTAATTCTTCGAAACTTGCAGGTCATCGGATTATATCCGTGGAACTGTTCAACATCGCCCATCATTTCGTCGGCAGAAAATGCGAATTATGACAAATGTGGTGAACACGGTACAGCATGGAATTGCAGAGAAAATTTGTAACAGAAAGAAAAGAACATAACCAACAAACTAAAAAGATAGAGCTAGCAAGTTTCGCTTTTGAGTCCCTGCAGTGGCTACAAAAGAAAAAGTTGTAAAATTAATTTTAAGCTATGATATACCTTACAAGCATATGCAATTTGCGAATAGATTTGAATGAAGTCTATTTCATGGAAAAGTTGCAAGCTTAATATTGTTTAGTTGAAGCGATTAGTAACTTATATAATGCTTCCTACAGTTACGAGCTGACTTCGAGTATGGATTACAGAAAATTCACTGTCCTCTTCGAGGTAAGTTGATTGATTAATATAATATGTTGACATTCTTAAGCAAAGACAAATAGATTTTAGAATATTTTCAAGCAAAGACAAATAGATATTAGAATATTTTCAAGCAAAGACAAATAGAAGGACCGAACCCAGTCTTGATTTCGTTTTGTATGAAAGATGAGGGGCAATATCACCTTCAGAGGGAACAACGAATTAACGCTGTGAGAAAAATCTTCTCTATTGTTGGCTGCTGCGTCAATTTGCAGACTTACGTATGATACCAGAAGACTGCACAAACATTTCGTTCAGAAGTAATTTGCGTGATCCCTTGTATTTTCGTCGATCCAATTGGGCTGGGAATACTCAATAGCTTCATAAATATCGTGTAGTTCTCAATTTTTAAGAGAAATATATCGAAAGTAAATCATCAGCGAAAGATCTGTAATGGCAAGCTTGCGAGTTTTACACGACGATGTATAGATACTTCATCATTACAGCACATAATATCTCCTGTTGTGGCTAGAATGTATGGTAGCAATAGATGAGAACTGAAATCTAGCACAATGTAGAATGAGCGATATTCCCTTTAATTCTGATAATACTGGCTAAGTTTAAGAGGTAAAACAGATGAGAACTTGAAATTTGCTCATAACAAACTTATGAAAGCCCTTCGTGTTACTTTTTCGGGAGAAAATAATTCGAAATAGGATTTGCATGAGAACAACTCAGTGACAACCATCGTCTCAGCAAGAACAAATGATCATATAGAACCTCTATCTTTGGTCCCATGCAGCGACTATCAATCCCCCCACACAACTTAACGGACCTAGAGGTATTTTCTCGAGCTTTGGGCTGATGTTGATTCTCGTATACTCTACTTTCGCCTACGCCATTGCTCACCGCTCATCGCAAAAACTGTAATAGGCGCACTGAATCGCTCTGGAGCTTGCCCTGAGAACAAATCGGCTTTGACTTCTACTTTTCCTTTGGGCGGGTTAACAGCGATATTGCTGCTTGTAGAGGTAGCGAAACGTGATGTCCCGCGAAACAACTGACCTCCGCTCGTTTGCAGAGTGCAGGGTACGGGGAGGTATTCGACTCCGCATTGTCATATTACAGAGATGGGGAGATGGAGGTTCTATCTGATTATTTGTTGATCTTGAGTAAGTGTACAGGGAATCAGTGTTTCAGAACTTAAAGCTCATTGGAATGATCAAACATCGTCCATCAGTGCTTCTGCAAGAACATAGTAATTATGACTGAATAGGTATAACAAAAAACAGCGTGTCATTGTAGAGAAGTAAGCACTTATGCAATACGAGGAAATATAAACGAAAATGATAAGCTACAGCTACAAAAAATGTTGATCTTTAATGCTGGTTTTAGAATTAATTTCATTTATACCGTAATGTATCCGAAAATGTACGATTCTTAAAACAAATTGATCAATACTTGCTTCATCACTAACATTCAAAAATGTTAATACTGATTGTGAAGATTCATGGCTAGTAGAACGCTTCCACCAATAACGTGCTGATTTCGAGTACGGACGACGGGCAATATGTTGAAATATAAACGTAAGCGAAAATGATAAGCGACAGCTACAAATTTTTTTAATCGGTTATGAAATACTTTTATGCCTGTTTTAAAATTAATTTCATTTATACCGTAAGGTATCCGAAAATTTACGATCCTTGAAACAAATTGATCAATCATTACTTTATACCTAACTTTTAAAACTGTTAGTACTGATTGTGAAGATTCGTGTGGCTAGTAGAACGCTTCCAACAAAAACACGGACGACAGGAAATTCCGATATAGAAAACAGGTTTCCACGTCATAAAAGTCTTGATTCGTGCACCCTTGCATTTTGTTCCGCCGTTTTAAGAGAGCATAAGAGTGGGACAACCAATTAAGGTAGCACTAATTTTCTCGCCAAGCTAATGAGAAGTCTCAGTTATGAGAAAGGTCTGAATCAGTCGAATTCCCGGAAAACTACTTGTCCGGCAAAAGACTAAACCTCAAAACAAATTAAAACTAAAAAGAAGCACGCGAAAACACGGGCCCTAAAAGGGCACGTTACGGATTCCCTTTTTTAACGCAAAGACGCTCGAGTACTAAAAAGAAGCACGCCAAAAATCGGATCCCAAAAAGGCACTTAATAGAATCACCATAACCCAAAGAAGTCGAGTTCTAAATGAAGGCACGCAGAAAAGGGTCCTTAAAAGGCACGCCAGAAAAGGGACCTAAAAAGGCACCTTATAGAATCACCTAACCCAAAGAAGTCGAGTACTAAAAAAAGGCACGCCAGAAAAGGGTCCTAAAATGCACGCTATAGAATCACCTTTTATAACCCAAAGAACTTGAGTACTAAAAAAGGCACTGAATGGGGTGAGTACTTTTCTTTTGAGCATGGCTTAAGAATAGAGGGGCTCCTACGTTCATGTCATCAAGACACCTATCAGAAAGAGTGGTCTTTGTAGCACTCCAGCGAACTTTGTAGCAATAAGGCCCAATGTCCAGTGTGTGTTTTGTTGGAAAGTCGTAACCCCATCTTGAGTTCTGTGTGTATTTTGGAGAGGTCCTCAAATACGCCATTCTACCAAGAATATCTAATATTTAGATCCCAACAGAACTTGATAACGATTAATAGCCAGTGGCTCGTTATTTTGCGAATGGGGGACCCAACCGGAGTTCTGGACCAGTCGTTGAAATCAATCAAGGAAGCACACTTGTGCTTTTTTAAACAGGCGTACCACAACGATCTTCGTTAAGCGATCTTCGGTTCCAGTTGTCGCAGAGAGGTGAGGAGGTGTGTGTTTTGTATGCCATGTCCTAACTAAGAAACTTGCAAAATTTCTGAGAACAATCGACCATCTTTCTACTATCATAAAAGACTTATTTCCTGGGCCTATTGGTGAATCGGTGAGGCTAAAGAACTAAGTGTTCCGCTCTCATTAAGAATGTTCTTGGACCTGAAACCCTGAGAAGCTAGTGGCTGACATTGGAGATGGTAAGTACTCTCTAATACTAGATGAGTCAACTGATGTCTCTACAATGTAGTTCATGTGTATTTGCATACGATATTACAGCCCGAAGTTGAAAAAGATAGTGTGTACTGCGTTCGGAATGGTTGAAGTACCATCAACTACAGCTATTATACTCCACGCAGAACTCACAAAATTTTTTGCAGAGTGCAAAGTACCTCTCAAAAACGTGATTGGTATTGGTACTGATGGGGCAAATAACATGTGTGGCGCAAATCACTCTCTATTCACATTGCTGAAAGCAGATGGGTTACCCTACCTTCAGCTTTTAAAATGTGTTTGCCACTCTCTGCACTTGTGTGCTTCCGAGGCTGTGAAGAATTGCCGAGCAACCTAGAATTTATGCTCTGGGAAACGTACAAGTGCTTTAGCGTAAGCCCGTTGCGAAGGGAAGCGTACTGCCAGATATATAGACTGATAAATCATGGAAATTCGCCCCTTAAAATTGTGGCCCCTTCAAGTACACTCTGGTTGTCGCGATACACCGCAGTCTGTAGAGTTGATGAGCAATACCTCGAACTGACGACACATTTCCGAATCGCCAAGGAAAAAGAGCGGTGCTATACTGCAAGAACTTTACACGAAATGTACAGTAAGCGCAACCGGCTATACATTGTCTTTCTGAAACCGCTATTAGCCGACTTTCAGAGGGTGAACAAACTTTTTCAACATTCGAATGCAGACCAATTTCGTCTGTTTCAAGAGCTGAAAGATTTGGTCATGTGCATCTGTAATCTTCGATTAAAGACTTATTCTAAATATCAGTCAACTACGTCTATTAATTATTTAAGATCAATGACAGAAACAGTAGCTATACGTTTCTTGTAATATTTTGTCTACAAAGTAATATTTCCCATACAGTGCATAAACATCCGTCTAGACCAGAGTGGCGAAGGTTCTCGAAACCGTAAACTATAAACACATAGGCTAGGTATAGCCAAGGCCTTCTTAAAAATATAGCTGTAAACAAAGATAGGCCAACGTTGCCTCAAATTAACAACAACAGCAGCTTTCGATGTTTCGTGTGGAGAATTCTTCGGCAGACTTGTCTTGCCTTTCAAAGTGAGCAGTTGTTGAGTTGGTAAAGTAATTCTCTTTTCAAATGTGAAATATTCTTATACGATAATAATAAGCATTAATTTCTAAGTTAGTAAAATCATATGAATTATTATTTCTAGTTTATTTTCCTGTCTCTCTGGATAAGGCGATAGTGTTTCTCGATCTACAACTTTTGTGATTCTTGTTATATGGGTTCAGGGTTTTTTCTTTTTGGATAGTGGGCGAATTTCTAGGAGCATCAAATGACATCAGTTAGACAAAGCCTTTCTTTGCACGGGTCCTGGGCGCCTTGCGGTTTTTCAAGCTGTCTTGTACCAAGGGTGGGCATAGTGGTCTTGATTAACTAAGGCGTGCCTCGGCCCTAGCTCCCTTTGAGTAGTCTGTTCTGTCTTGTACCAAGGGTGGTCATAGCGGAGCAGATTTGCGAGGGGGAGTTCCTGCGTACGTGCTTATCGAGGCTTAGGCGTAAATTCATTGGGCTAAATTCATCATCAGTGATATACCGTGATCACTCTTATCTTTTCATCTTTTATTTCTTCGCTTCTTTTTGTAAACAAAACCAATTGCCGGTATTTATTCTTCTTGTATGGTTCTGCTATAATTCCTGGGCGGAGGGGTGGCCTTCCGGTAGGGTTTTAGCATCCGGGGGCCTTGTTCGCGCTACCTATTTACTTCCCCCGTCCCACCGATTATACATCCTGCGCAGGATCCTTCGACCGTCTGCAGTGTCCCTTAACGTCAACCTTGAGTTTCTGATTTACTACCTTCCTGTCGACCAGGTAGAGTTTGGGCATTTATTTCTTTCTCAACTCAGCGAAGCTGATCTTCCAAGCAAGATGAAAGAGGAAATAAAGCTTCGCTGTCACGGCTTTCTCAAGACGGCTGCAAGGTCAGTTCTGAAACGTTTCCCTCTTGCCATTGATTCCCTTCTGAAATTGAGAATTCTCTCTCCGACAATATGTTTATCCCAGACTAGACCCAGATTTGCCGCCCTACCTCTTAGTGTGATTCCAGTGACGGAATTTGGAGATATGGAAAACCAGTGTAGACGCCTGCTCGAGGTTGACTGGAATGAAAATTGTGGTTCTGGGTCCACGTGCTTCAGTTTCGCGACCCTATTTGAGAGCCAGTCTTTCATGATTTGGCAAAGTGGGCATTGTCGTTGCTGAGTTTGCCTATCAGCAACGCAGTCGTCGAGAGAGCGTTTTCTATGATGAACTGTGTAAAGTTAAAGCTCCGGAATAGGATGCTTTTACCAATGCTAAACGCAATTTTGATTTTTCGACTGTGGATGTCTGTCAGTGGCAGCTGCTGTTCCTCATTCGTACCATCGGCCAAAATGACTTCGTTCTACAGTTCCATATATTCGAAAAATGTAGCTGAAAATGCGTCTGACAGTGGACGATGTGGCAGAGCTGATGCCCCTGACGCTGACGGTCAATAAGATGAACTCAGTGACATCTTAGAGGCATTTGGTGAATCGTAAAGGGCTATGAAAGACGGATATTCCACCCTGGAGCATTTTTTTCAAACTGCCACTTTTTTGTTAGTTTTTCTGTCGTCAAGCGCCTTAAGCATTGTTCACATTGGTGTTATAAAGCGAATAAGGGATTTCTTCTAGAGCCTGCTCTGTACCCTGGCCGCGACCAAGGATACATCGAGTCATATTACATGATCCTACTGAACCTTGCGAAGGGCTGGCCACATAGCTAGCATAGTTGCTCCACTAATAAGAAACTGATTTTAAAAATATCCTTATTCAACTGTTACACCAATGTGAACAATGCCCTAGGTACGCCCTCCCTCAGCGATAGGCAGCCAGAGTTCGGACAGCCGTCTTGAGCTAAAGGTCAATATAATTATGATAAGTGGCAAACTTTTGAGTGAGTTGGCTTTCGCAGCACAGCAACAAAATTTAGTTCTTAGTTTGTCTTACGTAAAAGTATCGAAATTTATAACCCTGTCATTCCCAATCCGGCCCACGATACTTCCCATCCATGTTTAAAGTGGTGGAATGTTCGGACTTCGTCAAAATGTGGCTCACCAAACAGGAAACTGGAGATCCGTCCCAGGGACGTATTGCGGTTCGCGACAGCCGATGATGACCCTGGAATGGACTTATGATGAAGACAAAAGTACGATTGTGTTCCTTGTGTGCCTTTGGTAGTCCTGTAAGTGCGTTTTAGCATCGCATTTAGCATTGGGAAAAGGATTCTATTCCAAAGCTTTGACTTTACACAAAGTGATTTCCATAATTTTATGAATCTGTGATAATAAACCAATTATCTGATGATTTTTTTTATTTTTGTCTGCAGGTTGCGGTCGTTATTAAGTAATGCATCATTCCGTCCAACCAATACATAGGGGCTGGGACACAATTTTAAGAATTTTTCTGACAATAACTCTATTGCACCAAAAAGAACCTCTGAATGAATCGAAATGTCGAGATTAGCGGTTTCTCGAAATTCTACTAAATGCAGCCTAAAAATAATCTCTACACTGGAACTGAACTTCCTTAAGTCGAATTGGAAGGTGGATAATGCCTGTAGGATCAAAGGACCTGAAACTGGACCATAAAGAGGCGGTGTCCACTGTTCTGTGCAAGACCTAAAGGAATGATCTTGTCCTCGATGAAGAGGAAGGGTTGCTTTTGGTAGAACTATGCGACCTCCTACAAGGATTTGCAGAAACTGCCGAAGTCATTGAAGGTGAACTTTTCCTACGCTCAATATTGCGTTACTGTGCAGAGCAGCTCTAAAGAAAAAACTCGAGTTGTCAGTGAACGACAGTGAGACACTTAAAATGTTCAAAGAAAAACTCAACGAACGGTTCGATTTCTGTTTCCACGGGATGATTTGATGGTCTGTGCTGGGCTGCTTGATTTTGAGACGTACCGGCTGAAGGAAATTGACGATCACGAGGAGGATTCACAAAACGATGCCATTATTCGGCGGCAAGTCGACTTGTACCTTAGCATAGCCGCAGAAGCTAATAGATGCGAGGTTGACTTTGATGTACTAGGGTTCTGGAAAAATACGCCCAGCAAATTCCGTGGGTGGCTGCCTTGGCGCGGAAATGTTTGGCGATTCCAGCCACAAGTGCAGAAGCGGAGCGAATATATTCCACTACTGGACTGATAGTTTGTGCTAAACGAAGCAGTATCAAGACCCACAGGGTCAACCAAATCCAGTTTGTCCACGATAATTTTAAGACATGTAAGGTCTTGAAGAAGTGATCTCTTTGAAGTCTAGTCTACGCACTTTCTTGCTAGTTCAGCATTGGCGCTTAGGAAGCGATACTCTATATAGTCTATAGTTTTAACAAAAGCCATTCTGTGATTACATCTTTGGTGATAATGTTTTACCAGATTCAGATTCATGAATCTGGTCAAACCGTCTGATATAATAGTCATCAGAACAGGCATATTAAGGCTACTCTTGATTAATACGTGATTGAAATCAGAACTGCCGACCATTACAATTGTATCTGACCTGTTTGTGTTTATTTGGCCCTAGCTTGTAAGATTGATGTACAAGTTTTGTAAATATTATAATTATCTGAAGCTAAAACAACCAATGAAAGGCGAGGCTAGAGGTGCTAAAGTGCGGGAACCCCGATCAACCCTTTTACCCCTCGACGCGGCGTCGGGGTCTACTCCAGTGATATTTTTTAAACCTTCATGGAGACATTGCTGCCTTAAAATGGCAGCATGAAAAACCCTTTTGGACAATCTCTGCTTGTACGGCGGTGCTTTAGGGTTGTTCCTTTCGCCTGAACAATAACTGTGCTTATATGGTTTACGGCTCTTCAAATTTTCAATATGGTTTGAGAACGTCTCTGAAGATCATGGTTTCTTCTGCTATTGTTAATTTTCAAGGCAAGCTTGTATTTTTGTCATTTTGTTGCATTACAAATGAATAAGTGATTTTTAACTAGGCTGCCGTGTATCATTCCTATTTGGTTAACTTTAAAGCAAAACTCTTAGTAGAAATGATATGTTCATGATGAAATAGCACAGTATCTTTTTCGATAACACGATTAATCTCCGCGTGAAATTTGCGATTTTCTTATTAGTGTTTGTCAAGTCTTACTAGCCTTCATGCTCTCCGACACGGCTGCGGCTGGACGGAAAATGTTTACAAACTGAATGCCCATGGTTAACAAGACCAAAGGTTATGATGGGATCCCAAAGAGAAATTTTATGGCACTTGCCCTTCGGCCTAGTGCAATATAGCGATCGCAGTATCTGTCCGTCCGTCAGTTGGTCCGGGTGTTGCTAGTCTGGGCACTATCACACAAGCTAGGACGACGGAGCTTGGCAGGCATATCAGGGACCCCAAAAGATTAAGTTTGATATAGTCCCATCCCCGAGCCCGAGCGTCGTGGGGGGAGTGGAAGGAGGCGGAATCCGGAATAGTGAGATATTTATAACTTTTGAACGGGAGATTGGATCTTAGTGAAACTTTAAAACTGAAAAGACCTCGGGTCTCAGACGACCCACTTCAAATCTGAACCGGATCCGGTGATTTTGAAGGGGAGCTGGAGCGGGGAACCGGAAATCTTGGGAAACACTAGAGTGGAGGGATTGGGATGAAATTTGGTGGGAAGAACAAGCACAAGTCCTAGATACATCATGGACATAACCGGACCGGATTCGGGAGCTGGGGGGGGGGGGGGGACGTTTGGGCGATGTACCCTTCACGTTGGAGCAGGTGTCTCAGATGTAATCCCCTGCCCTTGCCACCGAGCTTGCAAATTACGGTGTAAACTGTAGCATAGCATCGTGTGTCCTGATCAGCACACAATGCCAAAGAGAAATATTTCAGCCGCAGACTCCGTTGGAACTCCGTAATGGGCTTTTCAGGAAAAGAAGTATAGTGAGTATCAGGCTTTGTACAACCAATAAGAAATGAGAACCTCCATCTTCCGATCTAGGTACTGCAACCATGCGGAGTTGGATAGTTTTAGTTCTGCTCAGTTTTTTCGAAAAGTACCAGAATCGGTGTATGGGCTAAATATGCTTTTTTGTTCTTGGCACGGTATATTATTTATTAGAGAAAAACAAGAAGCTGCAACGAATACGGACGGCCTTGCGCTGACATTAAAACACGTCCATCGTCGTTGATAAATCTGCTTTTTTGTACATTATTGCTTGTTTTGTACTTGATTAGAAAAGAGAATAATTTCACAAATTTGCCTAAACTATTGTCCAGTAACTTCTGCCAAACGCACGAAATTTTGCGTTACTATCAGGCTACGTACATGTGATTCAAATTTTTGCTTGACCTTGTAGTGATAGAATCGTGGTAGAATTTGCGCTGTGAGGATAACCGTATATATTCTGAGCGTCAATACTACAGCAGATAGTTGAAAATTAGAAAATCCCTTGACAGAACACAAATAAGTCAGTGGATTGAACTAAATGGAATAAAAGTAAGTTGTTTTTCAGTTTTGCTTTAAGGATGGGTTCTCCCGTTGTTCCTGCGAGGCTTCTAAGTCATCCAGTCCAACCAAACTAGCCATAACCAAACCGTCCGTGGTGGTAAATTCAAAATAATTGCTTAGCCCTAATTATGTTTATCCTTCGAAACATAAAAATGTACTTTTCTTACAGAAATTGCATGTGGATGCCTTATGTGGTGGTTAGTAAAAAATTGCTTAATCAAAGTCTTTTCAACTGATAGATAAGGATAAAATACAGTTTTGTTGTATTTTTGTTTTGTTTCTCGGTGTTGATGTCGTGCCATCATTTGGCAATGACTTTTAAAGCGAAATTAGGTTGTTTTAGGGAAAATTGCCATAACAGAAACTAGATATGGACATTTCCTGTGTCTTTACTAGGGGATGCACCCCTATTTCCGTTTCAAAATAGCATGCAAAATTTCAGCACGTGTTTTTTCAAATAAAGTAATAGGTATTCTGGTGTCAAATTTCATCATTTGGATTGAATCGTGATTGATATAGATAATGGAAACTGCCGAATGTTAAAATTATATCCAGCCGATCTAGACTTAACCTTTATTTGTATGCTGTATAACAACTGAAATTCCGTGGAGCTAAGCCGCAGTTTAGCAGTCGACCTATACTTCTTTCACTACAAAACTAACTCTCAAGAAGGTCAACCTCTTCAGTGTTTCAGTCCGTAAGATGAGAGAGAAACTGCGAAAGAGATTGTAAAGGCGCAATTGTCTCTAACATTGTCATTCTTTGTGTAGTATAAACCTCTACATATGTTTAATACCTGTCATAGTTGGGTAAAATATAGTGTGCAGCTTCGTCTTCTTTTTTACAGACTGTAAGTCAAACTGAGGGACTGCCTCCCAAGAAGAGAATCAAGAAAATGACGACTCGTATCCCAAAAGTGGGATCACCACACGTATGCCCTTACTGGGCTGGGACGCAAAAAAATAGAAGTCGACATGTCTATGACAGCAATTCGACTACGAGACTTTTTGGAAGGAGCGTTTCCAAAGTTATCTGGCTCTGGTGGGTTTAGTTTCTGCAGGGGCACAAGCGGACAATCTCCTCGGTCTCTCAATGCATCTCACCGAAGGGAATTGTGGAGCCGCCATTGTTTACCTCAGGCCAATAAAGTCGGCGCATTTTCTCGAATCAGTTTCAGTGGAGTTCTCTCCGCTTGTGACCTTAGAGTACTGCCTGACCTGTAATGTTTTTGTCCCTGTCCTGAAGTTATTGCATCACATCTTCGAAGTGCACCCAGGAATTGACGAACATATGGATGAGGATGATTTTGTCCTGTCTTTGCAAAACCCGCCAGAGCACAGTTTAAACTGTGTTGGTCGGGATGCACATATCCCGACCAACCCATATCCGCTGCTCCACAATGTCAGCTGGTACCCGTATTTGTTTCTCGAAGAGGTAGTGTTTCTCGTGACACTATATTGTCAAGCATCTCTTCTGCCCTGCAGCGTTAGCCAGGGCCATGCAGTGGTTTTGGTCCTGAAACAGCAATTTCAAGTTTTTCTGGATGTGCTTTTTTGGAAGACGAAAGCGACAATGAAATAATGTTTGATGAGGAGCTGTATGAATCTCAGGCTCAATTAGCGATACAAAACTCATTGGAAGACACAAACAGCTCTGTTCCAACCAAAGTCGATGAAATCGATGTAGTAGTTGAAGTCGCAGGTTTCCGAAGCCTGATCCGTGACAATTTGGAAATCGTCAATCTAATTATCAGACGTGAGTGCTGAAGATGGAGGAGAGGCGTCATGGAACTTCACAGCTGACCAACAGGCCGACGCATCGCTAGAGGGCGTAAGGGGAAAGTGCGATGAGCTGCTTTCGCTCTCAGAAATACAAAGACAACTAAGATCATGGAGATCCTTAGGGAGTATTTCCGGCGTTACGGTATGCCAAAGCGGATAGTGCACGACCAAGATGCAAATCTTCTAACAAAGGCTTTGAAAAAAATGCTAACAAGTCAAGCCGTCGATCAAAAACGCACAAGTCCGTACCATCGAGAAACGGACGGATTGTGAGAGATTCAATGGACCGTTAGTAAACATGCTAAGAAAATGCACCGTGGACGAACTTCGCAAATGGGACGAATAACTGAACTATGTGTTGTTCGCATACCAGGAATCGACTGGGTTGAGCCCGTATGAAAATATGTACGGCAGCGACCCGACAGGGCCACTACAAGTGCTCAAGGAAGGTTGTCTACGTTTTCAGAACTCGGAAAAAGGTCTTAATGATCCACTTTCTTCCCTCCAGCTAGAAAAAAGACTTTCCAAGATCAGATAGTACGCCTCTGAGAAGTCAGCGGAAGCCGCGGAAGTCCAAAGGCAAGCATACGACCAAAGGAGTGCTAGGACTGAGAGACGTTTCGAACCAGGCAAGGACCATTCACCGTGACCAAAATTTTAGGTAAGCAAAATTACCAAGTTTCTGGTTTCGAAGGTATAAAAAGTAGGAAAGTGCTACATGTTGACTTACTTTTCAAGAAAAAACATCAGTAATTCCCTACCGTACAATTTTTATGAGCCCGATTTATTTTCTGGAATTAAATCTAATCACGACCATAACACGCGCGATCCTTGTAAAACCCGGCAACCTTTAATAATTTCCGAAAGATCCAAGATTTTCACTGAGAAATATTATATTAAGGGTATGGCATAATTATCATAATGAATTTAAACGAACTTTCTGTAAATACTCTAAAAAATAAAGTTAAATTAATGCTCATAGGCAGGCCTTCTTCGTCATTCTCGAAGTTCCGGTCTAGCCTCATAGTTGTGGTTCCACAAAAAGACGGTTCACTTCGAATATGCTAAGATTTCCGTTTATTGAACGCCGTTACTGAAGACCGTGACCCGTACCCCACGCCAAGAGCGGACGAGCTCTTAGCGAAAGTCGGGAAAGCAAAATACATAAGTATCTTTGACCGGACTAAAGGCTAATATCAAATTGAAATAGAAGTAGATAGCATACCCTATACGTCGTTTGTAACCCCTGACGGACAGTATGAATTCCTTCGATTGCCTTTCGGCTTACGGGACGCCTGAGCTACTTTTGTGAAAGCGGTTCGGGAAATCATAAAGGGATTACCGACTACGCCGACTTGGCTGTGTTTAGCGACACATAGGAAGAGCTTATCGAACATGTACGCTTGTTTTAACCAGACTAAAGCAAGCAGGGGTAAGAGCGAACCCAACAAAGGGTAAAATCAGTTATTCCAAGGTACCCTACTTATGGGTCCTGATTTGAAGTGGCGAAGTCTCGATCACGCAAGACAAAGCAACAGCCGTGAGAGATTTCCCACGCCCAGTTACGAAAAAGGAGGTTGCTCAATCAGTTTTTACCAGTCGTTAATACCCAACCGAGCGATTACTGCTAGACCTGTAGTCAAGCTAACGCTAAAGAAAAAAACTCTTTTACTGGGTGGACTTTCATCATACTTAAAAGCGAATTGACGAGCAACAAAACCAAGTGTAGTTTCGAACCGTAAAAGCCAGTTGTGATTGCCGTTGATACAGGCATAGGCGCAGTAGCATTACACGTCACAAATTGAGTAGACAGACCGTTTATGTATTTGAGCAAATCTTTGACGGCAGCCGAAAAAAATTACGCCACAATAGAACAGGAATGTTTAGCAACAAAATGGGCTGTACAAAAGCAAGACTTCTACGTCAGGGGACGCCCGTTCACAACAGACCTGTCTTTCTTAGACCGCAGGAATAATTCCGATCCAAGACTAGCAAGAGCCGCTATGTTCTCACAGTCTTAGTCCAGATTACTTATCAAAAAAGGAAAGGCAATCAAAACTCGAACGTCGACGCGTTATCAATGGGATCTGGTAACACCCGACTTGATGTGCCAATGTAAATACAACGTTTCCGTACTAGCGCCTGAGCTTCAGCAAGATGCCCACACAGTAACAGAACGTTTTCTACAAGCAACCGGAGCTTCTTGGTATGAGATTGTAGAAGAAATCAAGTTGGATACTCTGACGAGAAACACAATAGAAAACTCGAAAGTAAAGAACGCTTCGACATAGAGTTATACAAAGTAGTCTAAATCATTTTGGTTCCGAATAGTTTCCTCTTGGGTACTATAACATCGGTCATTAAGCGAGGGAAAGACGCGGACCTTTGCAGAAGCTATTGGCCAATTACAGTTTCTTGTACTTTTTTTGGCGGCAACTCGAGTTTCAGGGACGCTTGGTCGGTTCTAAGGTTTTACGAGGGATTTTTCCCAGAGTATTTATTTGGCGCAATGCTTTCTGCTCCTCTCTACCCATTGTCAGTATGTCGTCCAAGAATACTATATTTCGGTAACCTTGTAATCTCATCCATCCGACTACCGGATTCATCAACTTCATGAATAAGCCTACCCGAGGAGCCGCTGCTAAGCCAAATCCAGGACGTTCCAACAACGAATATTTCATTTCCAACCGAAAATCAGGTACTCTTGGTTCTCCTGGGACGCTTAAGTCCTTCCGCAAAAAATTTTTTGGTACAAGGATGTCTTTGACGTTGTTCATCCCTTCCATTTTGAAACTGATTTCCGTCAAAAACATATTCAAATCAGTAGTAAAGAAAGGGGGTTCCCACCCCACACGACCCCAAATAAAATAAACCCATAATTTTATGAAATTTACCAATTTATAACATATACTATATCTAATTAACCCCCTAACGTTTATAGTATACATATGTTCACTTTCGCTAAAAATAATAGGTTGTTGTCCTTCTTCCGTTTTAAACAAATAATCAGGAATAGATTTTTCTTAATTGATTTGTTTCTTATTTATAAAGAGAGTGGATAAATCGATTACTTTGTCTTTATTGTGATCACTCCTTTCTACTTGAGTTCTTATGAATTTTCCATTTTTCTGTATAGACTCTTCATGCTTTTTAATATTATTCTTATAGTAGTCTCTAACCCTTTTTAGTACTTCGTCTCGGTTTCCGGTAATTGATAAGTTTTTGGTTTTTAGAAATCTTTTCAATTCACTTGTATCATTTTCTTTTATTTTTGTTTTCTCTTGTTTTATTTTTGTATTAGTGATATTACTTTCTTTTATCTCATCTTCCAGAACTGTTCTTAATTCCAGTTCTGGCTTATAGTTGGATCGTCTATATTACTGTCTTCAGATAGTAAAATATTCTTATTAAGGTAATTTATAATACTACTTGTTATTTCATTTTTCTTTCTTCAATTTGTTTTGATATTATTAGGTTTCGCATACGTTTGCAGTTCATTATGCGTGTATTTTGGTAACTTCTGTATAATTGATTCGTTGTTAGATTTAATCCTTTTAAACGTTGGATCTCTTCTGCAATGTTCATCATTTATTAGGGGAATATTTTTATAAATGAATTTCACTCGATTGAGAAAACTTAGATGTGAAGAAAATCATTTGATCGGTATGCATTACACGAGGTAGACACTATCTATATCTCCAACTTTGATGCACAAGAGCGAGAAAATCTATTGTAAAAGTTACCTAGATGGCGTCAATGTTGAGGTAGACACTATCTATATTCGAACTTTGACGCAAAAGATCGAGAAAATCGTAATTGTAAAAGTTAACTAGATGGCGTCAGTGCTTCGAAGTCATTTAGTCTGGATCCGGTTTCTTAAAGCTGTAATTATAGCTCTTGCCCATCAACAAATAATTTTTTAAACAATTAATTATGTTATAAATAGAAGAATTAGAAAAGAAAATGTTTGTTTATCGACGAAGCTACAAGTATTACAATAATGTTAGTAATTGCTTACTTTTATCCAAATTCCTCATTTCCACATCTGGTCTTAGTGCGTTTCTTCTATTACCTCTTGCATCGTTAAGTCTGGGTGCAGTCATTATTGAAATAATTGAAAACCAGTTAAGTATTGCTGATAGAAAAGCAGAATATAGAACAAATTACAATTTCTATACTGAGTTGTTGTCAATGCTAAAATAAGAGATAATTCAGCGTGAAACCGAAATGCGTAAAATGTTTAGATTTTTTCATCGCGAAAAATACATGAATCAAGTCCGTCTGAATGGATATAAATATTGTAATAAATCTATAAAAAGTCAAGAGAAATTACCAAGAATATAAATTTGTTGCAAAACCTCCCACCCCAGACTCTGAAGATTGAAGATAGGAAACCCTCTGAGTTTTGGTTTGTTCGCCATCGCTCACCATTAACCTCAAGTTGATGGTGGGATTCGATCTCACGACATCGTTGATTCAGTGGTTAATCTAAGATTTGCAGCATCTTAGACCACTACGCCAATGGGGACTGCAAAATCTCCGCAACGAAATGTTTTGTGATGTGAATACTAATGCGCAATGAGATTTCCTGTTTTTTGTTGTCTTAAGAGCTTTATCAGTACTAGAGGTAGAATTGTTGGATACGTTGAGGACATGTTAATCTGAGGATACGATAAATATCGATTAGAGAGAATCAAGTATATATAATGGAACACCTGCTGATATTGAAATAAGTTTAACGTTGAAAGAGGCTCAACCTGTAGCATATAATGTTTACTGTGTTCTACATTATGAAAGAAAAGCAACATTAGATATTATCAATAAAAATATGAATGTGAGTTTGTGAGTCAGGATTTTTATTTAATAACATCATCCGCTAATAAATGGAGTCCACAAAGGGTTGAATAAAATTAGAATAAACAAATACAATGAGACAATCAAAAAAGAAATATAATGTATATAAAATGAGAATTGCCAAGACGAAGTACGGTGATAAACTGGTTGTAGTCATTAATCATAATGACAAACAATGTGATTTGTTTATAGCTCAGAAATATAATGCTATTGCTAACGAGTTGCTTTTAAAGAAAAATTTAGTTTTGCAACCGATTGTACGGGAAAACAAGAATTAAGAAACATATGCGGATTTAGAACTGTTTACTCAGTAGTAGTGTATAGGATACCGTTATTTTTTTATAGTATATATACCAATAGTTTATTGAGATTAAAGGGTAATAGTGTCATTTCTGGTGGCCTTTATATTTTAATTAGGAAAAAAGATTTTTTTTTGGAAAAGGGGGTTAATTTGATATAATATATGTTAAAATTGGTAAATTTCATATAATTAAGGGTTTATTTTACTGGGGGTCGTGTGGGCTGGGAACCCCCTTTCTATACTACTCAAATCTTTCAAGTTCAAGTAGATTCTTACTTTCGATTCCTTTGGGACTGCAGCTAAAGCGTTCACAAATGCTCCCCCTGGAAGGTGATCCAGTCCTATGATCGCTTCTATTTTTAACATCCTTGCAATATCCTGATCAACTTGGTAAGCATCTACTTGTCCTGAAATATCCCACAGTGGAAATGATTTCTGAAAAGGAAGTGTACACCCATGGATCTTTCTTCATTTTTTTCCAAGCTGGTAAAAAAGCCCCCCATACGGGAGTTTCTTCCATATCTGCGTCCTGCAGACCGTCAACTTGACGTAACGTCTGGCTCCTCCGGAACCCTTCTAGTAACTAGGGGAGACTAGGGGGATTTTGGACAAAATCACTCGATGAAAATAGGTTTTATGCAGGTTGATGATTTACCCAAGTTTGTCAACTAGTCTAATTTGACCCTTAGGCCAGGTCAGTTTGGACAGGCACTGGGTCAGTTCGGACACGCTGTTGTTATAGAAGAAGAAGATATATAAAATGCCATTTATTGGATAAGATAAGTAAGAAAAGTAAAAATGCTTGGTAAATGAACTTGGGCGATTCTGATTCTTTATTATCTTAGCTGAACCACTCGCTTAGCTTACTGACTCTATTTCTTTCCACTGTGCCGGAGCTTTTATAGCACGCGGAATACCAACAGCCGATCAGCGTGCGTGTGTACTGACTGCTAAAGTATGAAACCCCTTAAAGTCATTTGGATAATAGTCATAGAGATGGCTTAAAGTCATTTGGATAATAGTCATAGAGATGGCTTTGTCTTTAACTTCCGGTGAAATCCGAAACCATAACGTGGCCGTAAGAATGATAAAGTTTAAAGAATAATATAAGTAGAGAACGAGAATAAGAAGAGAGCAGTTGCAGTTGGAGATTTTAAGTTCAGTTCAGTTGAGAGTTGCAGTTCATAGTGAGTCAATTTAATATCAGCGCATTCTCGGTGGATACAGTGGGTACTGAGAAGGGACGTCCCATATTAGTCATGTACAGAGTAAGTCTTGAATAAAACCTATATCTTACTTATGTTACCTCTATGCTACTGTAAGCGACTTCGGAGTTCGGAACCTCGCTAAGGAACTAGTGACGATCAGCCTCAGCTACCACATCAGGGGAACGTACCTACACTGGTGATTCTCTGAATGGTGATTCTCTGAATCACCACACACGCGTCACTAGGCGGGATCACCAACTACTACCACGGTGCGCGTTAACATACAAATAGCATCGTGATAGTACAGATGATTACACTGGTGACAGCGGTTTAGAGGCCCAGGTACCTAGAAGTAACGGTGAGAGATAGACCTAGCATCCTTATTCTAAAATGGCTCTTAGTGACGAAGCAAGGAAAGTCATGGAAGATCTGTCAATGGTTTTGGAGTTGGCCAAAAGCATTCCAGAGTACAATGGCATGAAAGACATCGATGAATGTAAAAAGAAACTGGATATTTTTAACGAGCTGGCAGAACCCTACAACTTCAAGACAAAGAAAAGATGCATTGCAACCAGACTGAAAGGAAGTGTATTACAGTATTTTGAAGCGCTGTCAGCGGATGCAGTCACTTATGCTTCGATGGAAGCAGTTACGAGAACATTTTTCAGAACGCTTTAGAGAGACAAGTGAGTCCGAAAAGTTGAAATACGACGTGGTTACGTACACACCCGGCACTACAATCCAGGAATATGCAGATCGCATCTGTCAAGCAGTCTGCAAAAAGTTGGACAGAGACGGATCGGATGACACAGTGAAAATTGTACAGCTGGAAACCTTCAAGCAAGGACTACCAAAGAAGCTATTACGACTTATGCTATCAAGGAAACCTGCAAACCTGGCAGAGGCCATCGAACTGGCAGAAACGGAGGTAAGAATAGACGAAACAATGAAGAAATATGAGAAGTTGTCGATCAACATAACCGAGGAAGTTGATCACACTAGAAACGTCGGATTCATTGAAGATCGGACGCGAAACAAGGAACGAAACACAGAGGAAGAAGCCAGGAGTAGATCAACAAGCCGAGATAGAAGAGTCGCGTTCGAGAGAGGAAGAAGCACACGGTATGAAAGGAATCACAAAATAAGAGACAGAAGCAAAACACCGCATAAAGCAGAAAGCAGCAACAACTTCCTGTGTTATTACTGTCAAAAACCGAACCATTTTATACGGGATTGTCGCACGAAGAAGCGGGATGAGTCAAATCAAGTACGACGAACCGGACATGAGCACTTTTCTCATGGCTATAGAAATCCAAGAGGAAATCAAAGTCCAAGAGGACATGGACGAGGCTATGACTCCTTTCCTAGACGCAACGACTGGAGAAGAAATGATGGTCAGCAACGAACGGCTTATGACCATAGCAAAGACCAAAATCAAACACGAGGAGGAAGGGCTTACGTCAACTATACGCACAATCAACAAGAGTGGGGTGATGACCAACAACAGTCGAATTCTCGTGGCAACTGGAACAACGAAAGCAAGTACGGTAACGAACAAATCTGGCGACCCGCTAATCCAACTGCACATTCTTGCCAGAATTTAAACGATCATGCCAGCCAGTGAGGGTCGCACCGGTTGTTGAAGCATTGAGACCCCTGTTTAGTTTCGAATATCGCGAATCACATCCAAATACAGACCTACCAGTAGTGAATTGTTTTAGTCTATATCATATGCGAAATCTTAGATGTTTGGTGGACACAGGAGCGTCCACATCGTTGATAAGAGAAGATGTTTTCCAACAACTTACGCCACAGAGCCTTCGACCACCATCCAGTACTTTAAGTTCAGTCACAGGACATAGATTGGAAGCACTGGGTGAACTCATGGTGTCATTTGTTCTGGGACAAAAGCAACTGACAGCTAGAGTGATTGTTTCTAGAAACCTACCATTTCAGTGTATACTAGGCGTAGATTTTTTACGGCAGCATAAAGTAATCAGGGACCCAGCAACCAACGGAATATCGCTGAAGGATAACTACTCCGCCGAGGATGCTCTTCTTCGTAGTTTCTTTGCGACTTCCGCCGCCGACTGGGGTGGTTTTGGTCTAACCTTGTCCCAGAGTCGCTCTCGCAGCGATTTTATGGTCTTGGATATACCCATGTGGCACCCGTCGGTTGAGTGAAAGAACTGTAAAACTAATTTGTAAACATTTTAGCCTACCTAGACGACATAATTCTGTTCACCGGAGAGGACATCTCGGAGCACCTCAGAGGTCTAGAAATGATGTTACAGAAATTCGCAAACGCCAATCTGAAGTTAAAGCCGAAGAAGTGCAAAATCTTGGTTCAGCGTCTTGTCTACTTAGGTCATCTGATAGACCGTGGAACCATATCACCAAACCCAGAGAAGATCAAAGCAATCCAGGATATCAGACCGCCAAAAGACATCAAGTCGTGCAGGGCAATTTGCGGACTGCTAAGCTATTTCAGGCGGTACGTAAAAGCATACGCCACGGTAGCGCGACCTCTGACAGAACTACTAAAACAAACAGGTAAGTTCGAATGCCCGCCAGAAGCGATTGAGGCCTTAGAGAAGATCAAGAAAATTCTGGTCAGCTATCCAGTGTTAAAGTTACCAGACTTCAATCAACAGTTCTGTCTACAGACGGATGCCTCAGCCATTGACATTGGAGCAGTGCTGATGAACATCGACAAAGACGGAAAAGAATCATATCTCCATTATGCAAACCGAGCACTAACACCCGCAGAGAAGAAATACTCGACTGTCGAACGAGAATGTTTGGCGATAGTATACTTCAGTGAATATTTTCGCCAGTACTTATTAGACAAGAAATTTGTACTGAGGGTAGACCAGAGATCACTCGTATGGCTCCACACCATGCAAAACAACTCTTTCTTCTCGCCTAATGAGATGGGCACTGAAGATGCAGTCTTACGACTATACCCCTATCTATGTCAAAGGATCAGCAAACATCATACCTGATGTTCTAAGTCGACATGGATTTCTTGACGAAGATAGAGACCAAGGAGACACACTGAGAGAACGGCTGACTATGACCACGGAAGAACATCGAGAGAAGACGGAAGAGCGGACAAAGACTTCGCCACTATCTATTGAGAACATACGGAGATATCAAGAACAGGACAATATGTGTAAAGCACTGAAGGACAACTTTGAAATGGACGAAGAAAAGAAGATACTTCTTCGTTACTACCATCCACCGCAAAATTACATTACAAATTAGAAGCATGGATAGAAACTTGGTGATCACAAAGGAAACGCAGCTTCCCTTCGCTGCAGGGGAGATCCTGATGATAATGACGGAAGATGAGGTGGACAAATACGGGTTGAGTACCACAGTCCCCTACGCTTATTTCACTCTTACCAGTCGAGACACATGGGACAAGCTGATGAAGTCTCCCAAGTCCAACATCTTGTGGATGCACGCTACCACTACCATACCCTCGGCCATGAAACAACACTCATCGGAGTTCATAGACTACTCGGATAGAGGCAACGTAAGCCTCTCGATGTTAGTAAACTTGAATTCGTCACGCTACCCAGATCTACAAGTCGTGATAGTGTTCATGGGGTCGGAAGAAAAGTCAGAGGAATACAAAACGGATTTTTTCGGAGAGATTGAGAAGCGTGAGAAAAGCGGGACTACCGAACGAATCGTCGGTATTAAAACTCAAGTCCCACTTCCTATTCGGATGGCTGCCAAAGACCCAGTTTGGCAATTAGTCCAAACGGAGCCGGATAGATACATTGCTGGAACAAACGCTCAGCTGATGGCAGTTCTTCCAGTCTTTAAAACGCACCCGGAGGTGCTGGTGAGATCGTTTCCTTATCTGTTCTTCCCATATATCAGAAAGTGGATGGAGGAGACTTATGAGAGGGTAGAGATCGATGACGTCCTCAAGGAGTTCGGTATCCTGGAACTATAGCGACACAGGCTGATGCTGACACCACAAAGGAGACACTGATATGTGAGTAGTTATATAAAGGGGGTTCTAGCTCACCATCCCCCCAATTTCAAAACCCCATTTTAACATCAATTTCTTAAATTTTAACATCCTTTTTACCAAATTATCCCCTTTTTTAAGAACATTTTTATTTTCTTACTTCCAAAATAAAGGATACAAGAAATGAGAATATTACCCTTTACTACATATAAAATACTACAATATACTACTACTTCTTTTTTTTTACATTTTTCATTTTTTTATTCAAATATTACTGAGTAAACAGTTCTAAATCCACATATGTTTCTTTGTTCTTGTTTTCGCGTACAATCGGTTGCAAAACTAGATTTTTCTTTAAAAGTAATTCGTTAGCAATGGCATTATATTTCTGTGTTATAAACAAATCACAGGGTTTGTCATTATGATTAATAACTACAACCAACTTATCACCATATTTTGTCTTAGCAATTCTCATTTTAACAATAGTATATTTCAATCCAAGAACTAGTTCTTCTTTCCTGATTGTCTCATTGTATTTATTCATTCTGATTGTATTCAAGACTTCCTTTGTGGACTCCATTTATTAGGGGATGATTTTATTAAATAAAAATCCAGACTCACAAACTCACATACATATTTTTATTGATAATACCTAATGTAGCTTTTCTTTCATAATATATAACACAGTAAATATTATATGGTACAGGCTGAGCGTGTTTTAATGTTAAACTTATTTCAATATCAGCAGTTGTTCCATTATATATACTTGATTCGTGTTTGGAAACATCGAAACAGAATAGTGGATATACTTCTTTAAATTCTTCTATACTAACAACACTACCAGTATCAAATGCTAATTGCTTATAGCCCAAATGTATGAACCTATTGTAAAGATTTGAGTATTTACATTTCTCATCGCTAAAGTCGCATTTGAGTGGTTCTTCAGGATATTTATCTCCATTAATTCTAAGTTCTATGTCTGTTAAATTCATATGATCAAACACCATATTATTCATTAATTGATTGTTATGCTTTTCATTTTTCTGTAACATCACAACGATTTTTGTAGGACTATTTCTCTCAGACACAACTTTCCAGGTGTGCTCCTTATTCTGACTAACATCGCTTTTATAAGTATTACATGCTTCCCACATCAGATTATGCTTTTTATCCTTAGCAAGACCCTTTTCTAATTCACTCATCATTTCGATACTAGGAGCTACAATAGGGATCTTCCAGGATAAATACTCGATAACTACTTTGAAATTAGTATTTCCATTTCTTATAATCATGTTGTTATCATCATTTCTTCTTAGAAATAATTTATGCGATGCACCTCTGAAGAATCGTTTGTTTCCTTTCAGAAATCCAAACAATTCTGATAATGGTAAATACATATTTACTAATTTACTGCTCTTTGTTCTGTTGTATCTTTTTTCAAATCCTTTATTATAATTATTATTATTTCTCAAACTGACTGTTCCACCCCCTGCTGCAGCCCCTGCAGCCCCTGCTACTACTGGAGTTGCAGTAAACGAAGCAATAACAGGATTAATTTCTTTTCCTTGATTATAATCCTTATACCAGAAATGATTTCTTGCTGCACTTCTAGAATAATCATCAGAGTATTCAATCAACTTTGTAACGGTAGTTGTAATACCAACATGATTAATTTTTTCAACCGATTCATCGTTTATTACATACTCAGCGGTACTGAATAAATTAAATCCATTATTCGTTAAAGTAGCAACATCGGTTGCAGCTATAGGAGTCCCATCTTGGTTTACTATTCTTACACTGACATCAAGATAACTTTCACTTGGATAAAACCAAGAATCTAATTTCTTTGTTACGAATTCAAACTCTGATTTATTAGATACATTCACATCTGTTTCTCGAATTTCTTTAAATTCATATTTAACCACTGTTTCATCCACAAGCGGTTCATCAAATATGTTCCATTGCGGACTGATAACTTTATTTACTGCCATTTATATAAGAAAGAAATTATTAAATAAAACTTATTTCAGAATCTTTAATCCATTGCCAGTCATTAACGTTTTGATCAAGTCCTGACTTCTTTGATTTAAAATCCTTTTATTTGTACCGATAAGATCCTTCATCGATTTTTTGTTTCCAATTACATCAATGAGTTCCTTCTTGTTTACATCGATCAGATCTTTCCCATATTCTATTGCTCTGTTTTTCAACAACTCAAATCTCGGTTTAATAATATTATTATACATTGACATAGCCCCATCTTTTATTTGTTTTGCTGACGTTTGAAATAACTGGGAATTAACAATGTTTTTGAATACACTACCGATTCCACTTCCATACTGCTTTTTATAAAGTAATCGCTTATTATTAATCAACATTTATAGGTAAATAATTTTATTTCACTAATCCTTTAAGCTTTTCTTAAATGCAGTACGTATCCAACGTTATCACCATTCAAATCGATAGGTCTTCCCAACTGATCAGTAATTGTCATTCTCAAGGAGTAAATAAAGTCTTTTGTATTAATAGGAAGGTAGATTAATTGTCTAGGATTCTCAACAATTTGACAACCCGGTTCTGTATTCGGAACAAATGTCCAAATGACATCTGATTTACTTTTGTTTACGATAAAACTGTTTACAAGAGAGCAGTGAATTTGAATTTTATCAACGCTTCTTGTTATATTCGGAAGCTTTGTACCTTCATTGATTTTCTTAGATATCTCACTATCCTTCTCAAATCCTAAAATCTGACACAAGTCACTATTAAATCTAAACACATATTTTTCTTGTAATAGTATGACAAATCTCATAGATGCTGGATTGGATGAAATTACAATAGGACATTTATCTTTTGGGGTATCAAAATACTGACACAAAAAATAATTCAAACAATCATCGTTATACATCCCATTAGGAATAGTAACATTCATCCATTCTGTTGCATTATTATCTTCATCTTTCCTGTATTGAAATGTATTATTTCCAAATTTATCACTTATATTATGCCATGAATACCACAAAGTACACTGATTCAAACCTATTTCATAATCCCAATTACGATTCAATTCGATTGGTTGACTAAATGTTATATCAATGATACTTTCATTACCTTCAATGTTTAACAACACCATTTATTAGAAATAATTTTTATATATTGAATTGTAATTTCTCTTCGTAAGAAATTTATTTCGCATTAACGAATCCAAAATATCAATAGCTTCATTTCTCACCTCATCAGATGTATTTCCGTTTACTCTGCTACCTATCAAAGTGTATAATTTTGAAATCATTTCATCACAATTCATAAATATTCCAGTTCCTTGTTGTCTGATAAAGGGTATACTAGATTGAATTTTTCTTAATCTATCCTTATAGTCTTGTATAAATAAAATAATTTGATCATACTTATTCGAACTATAACTTTTACTTTTCAGACCACCATAACTTTGACTTATAGATGTTAAATAATTCAGAGCCCCATCTATTTCTTTATGATGCTCAAGGTAATAATGAGGCATTTTAAAATAATTATCGGTACCATTCCAGTCATCTTTATATTTTAAATTAATTTGATTTAATAATTCCACATCAATATTTAAGTTTAGATTTACGTCATATGGTTGTTCTAGATTGGGTTCTATCGCATGAGTGGGAGCTCGACTCGATTCCTCTGAAGTAGTGGTCTGTAAAGCTGTTTTAAATGTATCACCTAATCTGATAAACCGTCTTCTTGAATTATTATCACCTTCAAGTAGTTTATTAATTATCGTTTCAGCGTTCTCTTGTAATTTTTTGATGGTATCTTTAGTGTTTTCTTTTTGTGCTATAATAACTGGAGCGTTTAATTCTGAAGCATATTCCCGAAATCCTGCCTTCTCCATCTCATTTTGTTGAACCTTGCTTCTCTGAATTTCTCTGTTCTTCACTATATCCGATAACATATCACTCAAGCGTCTTGAATCCATTTATATACAAGTAATTTTATTTCATAATAAATTTTGAAAGTTCTTTTTCATAAAACCCTCCTTGAATTAATTCCCCACTTTTGTCAGATATTTCATAAGTAATGGGAATGGTAGGTCTGATGGTTGCTATCTGAAATACTTCATCCGTATAATTAGGTAAATATCCTTTATCGAAAATACTTTTTTCTTTTTTAATTCTGACTAAATCCCCTACTTTGACGTTTCCTGTGATTTTGTAGTCATCTACTGGAGGAAACAGAGCACTAAAAACCTTTTTCTGATTAACCTTTTTACTAGCATCAACTGGTTTCATTTGTATTGAACGGTGGTACGAGTTATTATAATTACTCACAAATAAAGGTAAAATATCAATCCAATTAGTAGTGTTATTGTGAGTGAAATATTTCCATAACTTGTCTTTCAGCGTTCTATTGAATCGTTCTACAATTTGCGCTTTCAATTCGCTTTCAGATGCAAACCAGTGTATATCGTTATTTTTCAAAAAAGATTGAACATTTCTCATCACAAATTCTTTACCTTTATCAGTTTGTAGTTTCTTAGGAATTCTTTCTTTAAATATAACACTGAATGCTTTTATTATTTCAGCACCCGTTTTGTCTTTCAGAGGGACACACCAAGCATATTTACTAAAGCAATCAATAACAGTTAAAATGTAATTTGTTTTATTATTTTCTTTTTTATATTTCTGCATGTCAACTAAATCAGCTTGCCATTGCTCATCAACATAGTGAACATACACTCGCCTCCTTTCAAAGTTATGATAGGAAGGTTTGTGTAACGTATACACATTCTCATTTTGCAACACATTTTTTATTTTATCCTTGGAAACCTTAACACCATTTTCTTTTAATTTTCTGTAAATATCATCCACACCTGAATAATTAGAATAATACGTCTTTAAAATATCTGTTTCTGCGTTGAGGTTTTTTTTAAAAAGCGATTTTTCCTCGACCCGCAAATAACACAATTCCCTTTCAGCATTGGAACATTATTTTTTTGTGACACTGCCTTAAACATTGATTCAGTGTCAGTGCTCTTTTTACATTTCATACAATAAATCTCCATTTATTAGAAAATAATTTTTATAAACGAAAAGCTACCAACTTCATTTTGCGCTTAATGTAGGAAATACAGTGAAGTCCACAGTTTACTTCGTCTATATTTTGGACAGCAAGATTTTCATAAGCTATTTTTTTCTTTGAAGTTTTTAGATATTTAACTATTTCTTTTCCTGGAGGAATACCGAAAGAATCGAAAAATTCGACATAGGGGGATTCAGGTAGATTACAATAGGCAACCCAATGTGTTCCAGGCATTCCACGTTTGTCATAGTTGATTACACCACATTCCGAATCGTTTATATGTTTGGGTAGCGTATCTAAAGAGAACACACCTCTAAACTGTGGTATACTCCCTAATGCATCCATAATATCAAAATTAGTTAGAGGTCCTACTTTACTTTTGCTTCTTTTTTGATGTCCCCGTTTTTTGACTTCCTAGGCCTTCCACGTACCCCATGACCGACAACTTTTTGTGTTCCAGGGAGTGTAAGCGCTCCACCTGTGTTGACATCATCGGTTTTTTTCCTAGGCCTTCCACGTACCCCATGACCGACAACTTTTTGCGTTCCAGGAAGTGTAAGCGCTCCACCTGTGTTGGTTATGTTATCCACCAATTTCTTACCAGCGAATGTACCCAAAGCAGCAGCTCCGCTTGTTAAAGCTGCCTTACCAAGGGCTACAGCTAGCGGTATTAAAAATGGAAGTAATCCACCTTTTTGAATCGCTTCTCTCATCTGCTTGTATGATACATCTATGTCACAACCCTTATTATTCATTTTACATGTTTCAATTTTATCAATTTGTCGTTTACTTAAAAGTAACTTGACTGGTTCCCGTTCATTTTGTCTACTATGACTAACACGTATCTGACATTTTTGTTTAGCATCAAAACATTTCTTCAGCTTTCCTTTCTGAAGCTTTGACAAATAAACTGTATACTCCATTGTTTCAACCATTTATTAGGGAATTAATTTATCATATAAATTTTATTTCTTTAGTTTAGTTTTCATGAAGTCTTCTGTTTTCTTAACAAAATCTTGATCAACAGGTTTTTGCTCTAAAAGCCTTTTTAAAATGTTTACGACTGCTCTTTCAATACCATTGATATGCAGATTTTGGTCCAAATCATTTGAACCAATAAAACTGCTAATTTTTTGTTGGTTTTCGAGCTTTTTCTCAATACTTTTCCTAAGGTCAAGAAGCTTTTTGTCAATACTTTTGCTAAGGTCGCCAATCTTCGTTTCAATACTTATGCTAAGGGCTTGTTGGTTTTCGAGCTTTTTGTCAAAATCTAAAAGATACGTAGTTAACGTTCCTAAATTAACAGCATCATGTTTGTTTCTAGGATCTTGAACATTTGTGATAACTTTATTCCCAGCATCAAGTTCTTTATCAGTAACCTGAATTGTTGGTTTTACAAATAATCCTTTATCTTTGATCCTTACCATTGCATTGTCAGGAGAATCATCTACCAAGGTTAATCTGTTAATATCTTCGCTAAAATATTGATTGGCTTGCACTTGTTCTGCAGTTATTTGTTCTTTAAACTGATTCAAAATAATAGTCATCAACCTTAAGCTAATCGCATCCTGATCTGCTTTGGCATCACCTAAATTAACAATTCGCCTATCCTGTAGGTTAATGTTACCGTTTTCGTCAGTAACTACCTTTACATTCGATTCGTTACTAACCTTTTTTCCGACACTACCAAATTTATTCATTTATTATAGAAATAAATTATCCGGTAAATTTTTCAAAGTTTTTCCTGTACTTAAGGGTTTTATCTTTTATTTTTAAATCTATGAAGAAAAAACCGTAGCCCTTGGTTGCAGTCTCGAATTGTTTGAGAAATTTTTCATCGTCTATACTGGATACATGGCTTTGTCTTATTAATTTTACTTCTTTTGGATTAGAACACTGAAAGAATGCAAAATAATTGCACTGGAGTCTTACCACCTTTGGCGTTTTATGATAGCTTTGAGACAAGTAAATAATTGAGGCATTTTTCTTTCTTCCTCTTATGAATAAATCTTCTATTTTCTTCTGGTCTTTTTCAGTGACAAAATCGTCAAAGATAATCAAGTTTTGGTACTCAGGGTCTAAGTCGTCCACATCGACAATATCATCAAGATTGTTACTTACTGTTAAGACTTTCGATTTGCATTGTGACTCCAAAGTGGTTAAATTGGTTATAAGGTCTTGATATTTATCTTCTTCAAGATCTTTAGCATACAAGTATATTCGGTTGAAACAAAGATATTCATAAATTAAATTCAAAAGAAGGTTAGTTTTCCCTGTTCCAGAACTTCCACAAATTAATAATCTAAATGGCCACTGAGGTGCAAGGTCGTGCTTATTCTGATAAGTGTTTCTTTTCACTAAAGTCATAGACTTTGATTGGAGCCTTTTCATTCATTTATTTAGGAAGAATTTTTCATTATAAGATTTACTTGAGTATTTTAAGTATATACTTGATTTTTTGAAGTAGGTACTTGAATTTTTTAAGTAGGTACTTGAATTTTTTAAGTAGGTACTTGAATTTTTTAAGTAGGTACTTGAAGTTTTTAAGTATATACTTGATTTTTTGAAGTAGGTACTTGAATTTTTTAAGTAGGTACTTGAATTTTTTAAGTAGGTACTTGAATTTTTTAAGTAGGTACTTGAAGTTTTTAAGTAGGTACTTGAAGTTTTGAAGTAGGTACTTGAAGTTTTGAAGTAGGTACTTGAATTTTTTAAGTAGGTACTTGAATTTAATGTTTATAACCTAAAGGTAAAGTGTGTATTTTATCGCTTGTTACTATCCTTTTATCATCCTTAGGATCTAACGCTTTTTTATTCTGTTCTTCTAGAAACATATTGTGCTTGTATGATCTTAAGTTATACTGGGTTATAGAAAGGTTTTCCGTTTTACCAAACAGTACATCCTTATAGTTTTGAATCGTAATTTTATCTTTAACTATATTGGTTTTTATTCCTTTCAGTTTTTTGCTAGCTTTTGAAGGGTCTTGGTTGTCCTTTAAATAAGCATATACCTTTGATCGTAATCCAACAAACTCTGTCATAACCTGTCCACCTAATTCATCTTTCATCATTCCTATCACTTTCTTATTTACACTAGGAAACCCATATGGATTATCTTTCGCATAATCAGATGTATCGAACCTCTCATTCAAATCTTGTTTGATATCTTCATAGAAATCTTCGGTTCGAATGTCGTATATGAAAGAATCAGTGTCCATATAACACAAATCAATTTTATCTCCATATTTAGGCTTCATATAATCATAATGGAATTCATACATCAATAACTTGGATAGTTCTAATACAGCAAAGCCGATGTACATTGGTTTGTCTAATTTTATCTTTTCCTTTGACATTCTTGCTACTGAAAAGTTTTCACTGAATATTATTTCAGATTTAAAGTTGGGTTTCTTTATTATTTTTTCTCTTGTTGTATCATCCGTTATTATTTCCATATCCGCTCGCTTCCTTACGTTTTCCATAGTTTTTCCAAAGCAAGCATTATTCATAAGCTTAAAGAAATCCTTTTCAAAATCATTTGTACCTTTAGTTCTAAGTGCTGTGTTGTGGTCTATATATCCGTTTAAGTAAGCACTTTCAGTGAATCCTAGTATTCTGTGTACTCTTTTCAATATCAAACCTTTTTGTAAATAGAATTCTAGGTTCCTGTGGTGAACTACATAGTTAGTTTTATCTAATACTGTGGTACATAGCTTACCGTTAAAGTGTTCGGGTGCTAATGGTAAATCCTTGTGTAATTCGTGTAGTTCTTTTGGATATTCTAAGTCTACCTCATATATAGCACCCACATCTTGTCTCACCGACTTAATCGTAATCACCGACTTGATATGACTTTTCAGATGGTTGTAATACTCGATTGATTCATATTCATTCCTTTCTTTCAAATCATCCGGTATGGAAATGAATTGGAAATCATTCGCGGGTAAATTCTGCGACATCGCCCACCCATATAAATTATTTTTATCCAAATACACTAAATAATTAGATGGCTTATTCTTATTATAATCACTTGTATATTTATTATTTGCTTTTGCGTATCTTTTTATACATTGGGATACACCACCTCTTATTCCTTTTTCTATAAAGGTATACATGTCTTCCTTTGAGAATAACGGCAAGTCTACTTTCGAATGCTTTAGGAAAGCATCCCATGTTAGTCCTGGAGCTGAGAAGTAATGAAGTGGATCCAGATCATAATTATGTATACACACATTTCTGAAATTCTCCACAACGTCTGATAGAATTAACACATCACTTTTTAGGTACAACTTGGTATAATCAAGTAATGTTTCACAGTTAAATTGCTTCCATATAGATACCGCTCTTTTATAATCACTTTTGTCAATACCTTTCCCCGTCAACCTAGAATAAAAGCTTTCTATTGGTGGTAAGTTTGTACAATTCATTTTATCGAAACTATCCACGAATTCATAGGGATACACACCTTTTTTAATTATTTCTTTGAATTCATCGTCATTTTTGAAGCTGTTAGATGTGTACTTGAAATTCTGTCTTAGATGATTACAAGGTACTTTGCAATCACATGTTGCTAAATTTGCTGATAGTTTGTCTAAAGATGAAGCCATAAATCTAATTGAATCTATAAACCGCATCTCATATTTTATTTCCGTATCCGTCTTTCTTATACTTATTGATTTCGAGAATGAGATGAAACTTTCTGCACTTTCAAAAATTCCGTTATCAGGTATCAATTCTCTAACAAATAAATGAGAGTCATATTTTGATAAATTATGCATTACTACCGGGATATGCCTAGGAATCCTGTATTTCATATTACATTCAGCATGAGCAAATCCCCTATCTTCTCCTGTCATGTGGTCGTGATCAAAGTGAGGATTTTCAGTAATTTCAGTTGTACAGATGTGACAAGTCTTATTAGTTAGTTTATTCCATTTATTCACAATTTCTGCATTGGTATAAAGTATGGTTTCTTTGTCTGCTTTCATATTTGTTTGCAATTTCTGTGGATACTTTTGTAACGGTTTTAACAAAATGTTTTGCAGCGTCTTCACCGAAATAATCGTAGTATTTGTTCTGGTTTGTATCAAAGGAACAGCATACCTGAAATCCGTAAGCAAATGGCTTCTGTTTGGCCACTTTTATTGTTTTCTTCCCGTTTACTTGATTGTACTCTTCGTTATAAGACTCAAAGTCGGCTATTATGCAATAAGGTACTTTCATTTGTTTTGCAATATTTTTATATTGTATACTTGAACCTTCAGGAGGCATTATAATATCAGGATCTTCGCAATTATTTTTACTTTCATGTTTTTCAAAGCATTCTTCCTTCTTAAAATGCCTTCCGCAATAAGTGCAGAGGTATGTCTTTGTTTTCTTTTTAGATATTTGAGGACCAACTAATCTGCTCAGATCCTTTACCAGTACATAATGATTATCGAAATATAATAAATTAATAACATGTTTAGCTGTTTTGCCATTGATTGTACTTTTTAGTATATGACTTCTGATAATTTTCTCTTTTTCAATTTGAAATAAACAAATCTTAATGTTGTATCTATTTTCAAATTTGTGTATATCTTTAGTATCCATTGGGAAGTTGGTAACCCCTTCGAAATCAAATTGGTTCTCATATTGCTTATATTTCGAAAGTCTCTCAGCGTTGTCCTTGGTTGGGTATAAATGTGCTAAGATGGACCAAAGAAAGCATTTTTGATCTAAATTTTTTATATTTATGCACGCTTTTTTATTTTTTACGAAATCTGGCAGTATTTTAAACGTTCCTCCCATGTAAGATTCTATTCGTGTCATCCTATAATCAATTCCTTCATACCGACTAAATTGTAGCCCAGATCGAGGGGTATTACTTAAAGAACTCAGTCTCTTGTTATTATCATCCAAATGATTATGAGTAAGAATGCTATTTTTATTTAAAATCCAAGAAGTACTGTTGTAATATACTACTACTTCTTCATCATTCTCCTGTCGATGGAAAATAACCCGAGTTACAAACTGAACTCTATATTGATTTATTTCGTTCATTCGCCGCTGTATATCTGCGAAAGTAAAAGCAATAAGAGTATGCTCGTCAACTCCATTACCTTGAACTGAAACGTTTACAGTGAATATATTCTCACTTTCGCTAAAAATAGTAGGCTGCTGTTCTTCTTCAGTTCTAAATAAATGATCAGGAATTAATTTTTCTACTTGGATTTTTTTCTTATTTATGAAGAGAGTTGATAAACCAATTGGTTTCTGTCTACTGTTGTCACGTCTTTCTGTTTGATCTCTTATGATATCTCTATTTTTCTGTACGGAATCTTTATGTTTGGTAATAATATTATTATAGTATTCTCCAACTCTTTTTAGTACTTCTTCTCGGTTTCCGCGAGTTGATAGGTTCTTGTTTTTCAGAAATTTCTTTAATTCGCTTGTCTCTTTTTCTTTGTTATCATTGTATTCTTGTTTTAGTTTTGTAATGGTGATATTATTTTCTTTTATCTCATCTTCCAGAATGGTTCGTAATCTCGGTTCTGGTTTGTAGTCGGATGGTCTGTTCTTATTATGAGTTCTTTCGTTTCTGCGTTCAATTTTAATTTTATCTTCAGCTATCAAAATATACTTATTAAGATGGTTTATTATATTATTTGTTATTTCATGTTTCTTAGCTCCATTTGTTTTGATTTTATTAATTTTCGCATAAGTCCGCAGTTCATTATATGTGTATAGCGATAATCTTTGTATAACCGCTTTGTTGTTTGATATAACCTTTTTACAAAGCTGAATAACCTCTGCAGTATTCATCATTTAATAGGGGAACATTTTTATTAATAAATTTCCCAGTCTGCGTTTTCTCAACCGTAAAGAAAAGCACTGGTTTTCCAAATCCTTTACTATGTATTTTCCGACGCCCTTATGGGTTTCGCACATGCTTTACTACTAGTCACGGGTTTCCTTTATTCTTTACTACTCTTGACGAAATCGGCATTTGGTTACTACTCTTGACGAAATCGGCATTTGGTTACTACTCTTTATTTTGTTAGAAATATTTTTCGAAACAATTTTATTATATTATAAATGGAAGAATTAGAAAAGAAAATGTATGTTTACCGTCGCAGTTACAAGTACTACAATCGTATAAGTAATAGCTTACTTGTATCCAAATTCCTCTTTTCAGCAGCAGGAATGTCTGCGTTTCTAGTGCTACCGCTAGCTTCTTTAAGTTTGGGTGCTGTTATCATCGAAATAATTGAAAAGCAATTAAGCATTGCTGATAGAAAAGCAGAATTTAGGACTATTTATGATTTTTATACTGAGTTGTTGTCAATGCTAAAATGCGGACAGTTAACAATTGAGGAGGTAATTCAGAGAGAAACAGAGATGCGTAAAACCTTTCGATTTTTTCCTCGCGAAAAATACATGAAACAAGTCCGTCTGAATGGCTATAAATATTGCAAGAATACATCAATAGTTCAGAAGAATGTTCCACCAGTGTGACTCTTCACACATAACCACCACCTAGCAACAAAATCTAGCTTATAACTCAATCAATGAAACACCAATTTATTGAGAAAACTTAATTCAACATTTATAGACTCAGATTATCAAAATCAATCAACACTTCATCGGATAAGAAAACTTGCGCAGGATGCTCCTTGAGTAATGAAGACAATATCTCATCCTCTTGGATCGCTTTGCGAATAGCTTTTTCATTTTCGACGATGCAATAGTACCCTTTCCCACAGAAAGCTATTCCAGAATATTCGCGGACTAATCCATACAACTGAAGATATCTTCTTATTGTTGATTTGCTTTCTCCATATTTCTTAAATCGTTCTTCAAGAAAACACTTGTATAGATTCTCAGGGTTGTCATTGAACAGTTTTTGCATGTACGCATACACTTCACCTTTTTTCGCTTTTAGTAACACTGATAAATAATCCAAATACACCTCCACTTTATTTAAATCAATAATTAAACGTTCTGCTTGTTCCAAACTGACTCTACATATTTTGCTGCTCAGCACCTTCTTGATGCTTACGTCCACTTTGAAGTTTCCAAACCTTCGCGAAGCATGTAAATTCGCTTTAATATCGGCTAAAAACTGCACGCTCTTCTCTTTTTTCTTGTCAACAGAGGAACACGCTGTCGTACGGTCTTCACCTTCGACTTCATCTGAGGCTGTGACTACCTTACTCCACAGCGAAAGGAATGTTTCTTGCTCCGATTTCTCCAGTTTGAACAACCCATTCATATACTTTTTCGGAATGGTTGCTGTTTTCTTCTGAATACCTTCGCTGTTCATCTGAAAATAAAAATCTTTTAACGACCTTGATGATTCCTTTACAGAATTTTTGAAGACCATTTGATTCCTACTTCATCTCGTGTGACACGCTTCGCAACATTATCTGACCCAGATAATTCCTTTACAGAATTTCCTACGTCATCTCGTGTGATGCGCTTCGCAACATTATCTAACCCATTAAAAATTCTTTACAGAATTTCCTACGTCATCTCGTGTGATGCGCTTCGTCATCTGATAACTCGTTTGGTATATTTGATATTTGCGTAATTGTTTGTTTCAGACGAAGCTATTCCTATCTTGCTAGATATCCTTGTTTTTATCGCTAGAAAACTAAAAATACTTACATTGGAAATTTTTTCTTTCTTCAACACCTTCTTAATCTCAACTTGTTTACAAATGTCTCCTTAACCAGATGCGCGACACTATATATATTCGCGAATCTTCTCCGCCGAGTCTTGTTATCTGCTGGAGGTGACGCATCTAAATATTCGAGAATATTCGAGAATATTTAGTGTGACGCATCTCTCACACCACAGGTGTTACGATCTGCCGGTAATTAGGAGCTTTGGATTTTTATTTAATAAAATCATCCCCTAATAAATGGAGTCCACAAAGGAAGTCTTGAATACAATCAGAATGAATAAATACAATGAGACAATCAGGAAAGAAGAACTAGTTCTTGGATTGAAATATACTATTGTTAAAATGAGAATTGCTAAGACAAAATATGGTGATAAGTTGGTTGTAGTTATTAATCATAATGACAAACCCTGTGATTTGTTTATAACACAGAAATATAATGCCATTGCTAACGAATTACTTTTAAAGAAAAATCTAGTTTTGCAACCGATTGTACGCGAAAACAAGAACAAAGAAACATATGTGGATTTAGAACTGTTTACTCAGTAATATTTGAATAAAAAAATGAAAAATGTAAAAAAAAAGAAGTAGTAGTATATTGTAGTATTTTATATGTAGTAAAGGGTAATATTCTCATTTCTTGTATCCTTTATTTTGGAAGTAAGAAAATAAAAATGTTCTTAAAAAAGGGGATAATTTGGTAAAAAGGATGTTAAAATTTAAGAAATTGATGTTAAAATGGGGTTTTGAAATTGGGGGGAGGGTGAGCTAGAACCCCCTTTATATAACTACTAAGGCGGAACAGAGTTCGACACCCAAGACGCTATACCAACAGCAGCAAGCTTAGACTTCCTTTCAAATAACTTCTTTCTAGCTGCACGAACACATGGAGGGGCATCATCACTCACAGAAATTTCCCTAGAGTTACATATGATTTTACCCTTCAGTTTCTTACCGTTTTTCAGAATCGAAACTTTAATATCCTGTGAACCAACATTAACTTTGAAAAACTTGCGTTCCTTGTTGTTAAATATCACAGAAAATACCGGAACGGGGGAAAGTTCTAAAACATCTGTACAAATCGTTTCGAAGACCCCCTTTGCCTGGACTAAATCATCGCACGGAGCATTCCAAACAATGAGATTGTTCTCGGTGTGCCTGTATTCGAGCGACATTAAACGATGGGATAATTCCGTATTCTTAACAGCATATGATTCAGCTGCACCTGTAATCACATTAAGCTGGCCCTTCAAACTAACAATTTCACTTTGCAATGCTGTAACTGTCGTATCCAACCGACTCGTATCTTCTTGAAGCACAGACTGGACAGCCTCAACAGATTGCACTTTACTTTCGAGAGAAAACAGTTTAGCATTGATATTGTCAAGCTTTCTACCGTTCTCCCGGACAATCGTAAGCATTTGTGAAAAGTTCTCAGCTAAACTCTTCAGTGAAGTTTGATCCAAAGAACTACCCTCGGAAGACAAAGTAGAGTTTAAAACATTTCCGTCGAGAGCCTCTCCTGCGTCCGCAATCTGATCTTGCTTGGCTACCTTTCTTCGGCGACCCATGACTAAGATGAAAAATACGCTTTCTTACCGGAAGAGCCACCAAAAATTTTACCCACGTCGGTGTGAACGTGCAGTACGCAGAGCCGTTAATTGAGGGCACGGCTAACACCACAAGCTCCAACAATCTTCGTAGCCGCAACTCAGCAACAGCCAACAGCCAGCAAGACGGTTAATCCAATCCTTAAATGGTCATCCACAATAGCTAGTTTCGCATTATATTTTCCACAATACGATCGCTAGCATCCGGCATATCAATTCATTTCATGGATCAATCACTAACTTATTCCGGAGCAGCGGCACGCACCCTGAGGTGTTACTCAGTCGAGCGCTGATTCATTACTGATGTGGTAACTGGCCACCCAGTTACCACAGACCTCTAATTTTTGGTTACCCTCTACCGAATGCTGGACATGGCCAACTGGATATAGCCAACCACTGGATAACTTTAGTACCCTAACCCTTCCTACTCCACTATGAAGGAATTCTGAGAGTACCCAGCATTTGGCATAGGGTATCCAGTATTAGAAATAGGATGTGCTA
>JAKZAP010000009.1:3846671-3957614 GCA_023053575.1 Branchinecta lynchi | reverse complement strand
CCAGTTCTGCGCACGCTCATCACATATTAACAAAAATGATGAAGCAGGCTACCCGCGAGAAGTCTGCTATTCATATATGTTCTATAGATATAGCTGGTGCTTTTGACAATATAACGCATTCTCAGGCCCTCTTCTCTCTCATTTCTTCTGGCGTGAATCTGTCTGTTGTCAGTCTGTTAAAATTTTGGTATGGTCATTCCTCAGTAAGGTTTAAATGGCAAGGTAGCTTGTCAGAGATTATTCCTGTCCGAACTGGTGTTCGCCAAGGGGGAGTCTTATCTCCCTACATTTTCAAATCGGCCATATCTTCTTGTCTCAGTTCGTTACACCCTGCTTACTTTTATAAAGACCATGCCTTCAGCTACATAGCTTACGCGGACGACTTGCTCTTAGTAAGCCGTACCCGATCCACACTCACCAAAAATGTCTGTAAGCTGTCATCGGAACTTCTCAAAATCGGTCTTGAAGTTAACCTCTCAAAATGTGAGTACCTGCATTTCAACCCTTCGTCAAATCGTTTGAGTGCTAATTCTTCTATCTCTCTTGGATCGTTCGTCGTCAGATCAACAGAATCTTTACGATGGCTTGGCATAACATTCAAATCCTCGTTGTCAAAATTTTGCTCTTCGGTTGTTCAAGAAGTTTCTAGATCAATCCGTACCGCCTATGGGCGCATCGTCCCCAACCGGGGGCGCTATAATCGTAAAGCTTTGGGAAAATTGTACAGCACCTTCTGCACTCCTTCTATACTATTTCGTTCTGGTGTCACTCATGTTCTGCGAAAGAAGGAGATAAAAAAGATGAGATCATGTTATTTTAAATATGCAAAGCACCTGCTCCACTTGTCGAAATTATGCCATAACCATACTTTGACGGAGAAGTTCAAAATTCAAGATGCAAGTGTTACCCTTTTGGATGTTTCTTCGTCGCTATCAAAAATCATCGACAACAGAACCCAACCAGCGCATGACCTTCTACACTGCTTCCTGGCCGACGATTGAAATTAAGTGTCTTTTTGTGTATGTTTATGTGTTTTATTTATTTTCTTCATTTACTCCGCTTTCTGAAAACGGCGGGTTATAAATAAATTACTTACTTACTTACTTATAGACTACTCGGATAGAGGCAACGTAAGCCTCTCGATGTTAGTAAACTTGAATTCGTCACGCTACCCAGATCTACAAGTCGTGATCGTGTTCATGGGGTCGGAAGAAAAGTCAGAGGAATACAAAACGGATTTTTTCGGAGAGATTGAGAAGCGTGAGAAAAGCGGGACTACCGAACGAATCGTCGGTATTAAAAAAAGGAGACACTGATATGTGGATGCGCCATATTGCTTGGTCCGGCGTTTTCCCAACAGGAACTATTTCCTGCGCAACTTTCAAAAAGAATGTCCGCCATAGCGATCAACGCAAAGTTGATCGGGTACACAGAAGGCGAGATTTACACTATATTGGACTTGCCACTGGTCCGAAAGGAGGCTTACCAACTTTACAAAGTCTCTGCATACCCAGTACGGATGGATAACACTACATGGTCAATCAGAGTAACGAACTATCCAACCTTCTTAGCGGTATCTACTCAAAAATACATGATACCAACCAGAGAGGAGGTAGCAGCATGTCTTGCGATAACTGTAGCTGTGTGCAAGTTCGACGCCGTTCCCTTTTTGTTTTCACGCAATACTTGCATTACAAAGCTTTTCAAGGAAGTAGACGTAAAGGATCCAATACCCCCTGAATGTCAGACAGAAGTCTTGGGTCCAGAGAGCTCAGAGCAATGGGAACGGGTAAGTCACAGCGATTTCATTTACAGCATTTCGTCGCCCTTGGTTGCACAACTTTCGTGTCCAAATGTGACAAAAATAAGCGAGATCAGATTGTCCGGAACAGGAATCATTACTGTTCCGTCGGCGTGCGATCTGAACACGAAGAAAGCGTCACTCATATCAGTCGGCGCGAAATTATTCGAAGTGCCAACAAAGCAAATAGCAGTTGGCAACTTTCACACCATCGACGTATCGGTCGTAGTAGGAGACTCCTCGCGGCACTCAGAACAGCGCGCGCTCTCCGAGAAATTACTCTCAGGCCTCCAGGCGCTCGAAACTCCGAAACGCCTGAGCGCCGGAGATCGTCACGTTTTGGGAACATTAGAAGAAATAAAGAAAAGCGTACAAGAAGATATTCCGATTTTCAGGACTGAAGGAGAACGAGTGAAATACACTAATCGTATTTCTATTTTTAGCACCATAGGTGTAGCCACAGTATTTATTCTAGCTACACTCGCCGTTGCATGCAGTTACAAAATATGGAAGAAAAGAAATCAGCGAAGTATCCGTAATCAACGATGCATCCGTGATGAACAGAATGTTGCACGGACACAGCACCAGCACGACAGCACCGACTGTCAAACCTGTGGTGAGAAGTTCGAGACCAGTAAGGTATAGGCTTAGAAGTTAGGACAGAGTTGGCCGTTTATTAAGCAGTTAGTTTCGTTTCAGAATTGTGCGTTTGATTATATTTGGAACTGAAAAGTAGCCATTTGATACTTCCATCAAATTTGAAAAATGATGTCTTTCCTGGAGGATAGAAAAATGCTGACTTCCAACGGAAATCATAATATGATGTCGAAAGTACAGATAAGCGGTAATAGGATGTCTTTAGACGAAGGTGAACAAACTAACAGAGGGACAAAGGCAAATGGCAGTTGAGATTGATACCTGGCAGAAACACTATCAGAGTAAATTATCAAGGAATTTTGGATACCTCAACTTAGAAAATAAGTAAGTTCAAATGGCTGATTCAGGACCAAATAATCATAGTGTGTCCGCAATGTACGAAGAGATCGAACTAGTTGTGGAATTTTTGTTTCGCTTAGTACTCATGCACACGGATCATTCTAGGGCATTTACCTTCCCAAGTCCAACATCTTGTGGATGCACGCTACCACTACCATACCCTCGGCCATGAAACAACACTCGTCGGAGTTCATAGACTACTCGGATAGAGGCAACGTAAGCCTCTCGATGTTAGTAAACTTGAATTCGTCACGCTACCCAGATCTACAAGTCGTGATAGTGTTCATGGGGTCGGAAGAAAAGTCAGAGGAATACAAAACAGATTTTTTCGGAGAGATTGAGAAGCGTGAGAAAAGCGGGACTACCGAACGAATCGTCGGTATTAAAACTCAAGTCCCACTTCCTATTCGGATGGCTGCCAAAGACCCAGTTTGGCAATTAGTCCAAACGGAGCCGGATAGATACATTGCTGGAACAAACGCTCAGCTGATGGCAGTTCTTCCAGTCTTTAAAACGCACCCGGAGGTGCTGGTGAGATCGTTTGCTTATCTGTTCTTCCCATATATCAGAAAGTGGATGGAGGAGACTTATGAGAGGGTAGAGATCGATGACGTCCTCAAGGAGTTCGGTGTGACTCCTGGAACTATAGCGACACAGGCTGATGCTGACACCACAAAGGAGACACTGATATGTGGATGCGCCATATTGCTTGGTCCGGCGTTTTCCCAACAGGAACTATTTCCTGCGCAACTTTCAAAAAGAATGTCCGCCATAGCGATCAACGCAAAGTTGATCGGGTACACAGAAGGCGAGATTTACACTATATTGGACTTGCCACTGGTCCTAAAGGAGGCTTACCAACTTTACAAAGTCTCTGCATACCCAGTACGGATGGATAACACTACATGGTCAATCAGAGTAACGAACTATCCAACCTTCTTAGCGGTATCTACTCAAAAATACATGATACCAACCAGAGAGGAGGTAGCAGCATGTCTTGCGATAACTGTAGCTGTGTGCAAGTTCGACGCCGTTCCCTTTTTGTTTTCACGCAATACTTGCATTACAAAGCTTTTCAAGGAAGTAGACGTAAAGGATCCAATACCCCCTGAATGTTAGACAGAAGTCTTGGGTCCAGAGAGCTCAGAGCAATGGGAACGGGTAAGTCACAGCGATTTCATTTACAGCATTTCGTCGCCCTTGGTTGCACAACTTTCGTGTCCAAATGTGACAAAAATAAGCGAGATCAGATTGTCCGGAACAGGAATCATTACTGTTCCGTCGGCGTGCGATCTGAACACGAAGAAAGCGTCACTCATATCAGTCGGCGCGAAATTATTCGAAGTGCCAACAAAGCAAATAGCAGTTGGCAACTTTCACACCATCGACGTATCGGTCGTAGTAGGAGACTCCTCGCGGCACTCAGAACAGCGCGCGCTCTCCGAGAAATTACTCTCAGGCCTCCAGGCGCTCGAAACTCCGAAACGCCTGAGCGCCGGAGATCGTCACGTTTTGGGAACATTAGAAGAAATAAAGAAAAGCGTACAAGAAGATATTCCGATTTTCAGGACTGAAGGAGAACGAGTGAAATACACTAATCGTATTTCTATTTTTAGCACCATAGGTGTAGCCACAGTATTTATTCTAGCTACACTCGCCGTTGCATGCAGTTACAAAATATGGAAGAAAAGAAATCAGCGAAGTATCCGTAATCAACGATGCATCCGTGATGAACAGAATGTTGCACGGACACAGCACCAGCACGACAGCACCGACTGTCAAACCTGTGGTGAGAAGTTCGAGACCAGTAAGGTATAGGCTTAGAAGTTAGGACAGAGTTGGCCGTTTATTAAGCAGTTAGTTTCGTTTCAGAATTGTGCGTTTGATTATATTTGGAACTGAAAAGTAGCCATTTGATACTTCCATCAAATTTGAAAAATGATGTCTTTCCTGGAGGATAGAAAAATGCTGACTTCCAACGGAAATCATAATATGATGTCGAAAGTACAGATAAGCGGTAATAGGATGTCTTTAGACGAAGGTGAACAAACTAACAGAGGGACAAAGGCAAATGGCAGTTGAGATTGATACCTGGCAGAAACACTATCAGAGTAAATTATCAAGGAATTTTGGATACCTCAACTTAGAAAATAAGTAAGTTCAAATGGCTGATTCAGGACCAAATAATCATAGTGTGTCCGCAATGTACGAAGAGATCGAACTAGTTGTGGAATTTTTGTTTCGCTTAGTACTCATGCACACGGATCATTCTAGGGCATTTACCTTCCCAAGTCCAACATCTTGTGGATGCACGCTACCACTACCATACCCTCGGCCATGAAACAACACTCGTCGGAGTTCATAGACTACTCGGATAGAGGCAACGTAAGCCTCTCGATGTTAGTAAACTTGAATTCGTCACGCTACCCAGATCTACAAGTCGTGATAGTGTTCATGGGGTCGGAAGAAAAGTCAGAGGAATACAAAACAGATTTTTTCAGAGAGATTGAGAAGCGTGAGAAAAGCGGGACTACCGAACGAATCGTCGGTATTAAAACTCAAGTCCCACTTCCTATTCGGATGGCTGCCAAAGACCCAGTTTGGCAATTAGTCCAAACGGAGCCGGATAGATACATTGCTGGAACAAACGCTCAGCTGATGGCAGTTCTTCCAGTCTTTAAAACGCACCCGGAGGTGCTGGTGAGATCGTTTGCTTATCTGTTCTTCCCATATATCAGAAAGTGGATGGAGGAGACTTATGAGAGGGTAGAGATCGATGACGTCCTCAAGGAGTTCGGTGTGACTCCTGGAACTATAGCGACACAGGCTGATGCTGACACCACAAAGGAGACACTGATATGTGGATGCGCCATATTGCTTGGTCCGGCGTTTTCCCAACAGGAACTATTTCCTGCGCAACTTTCAAAAAGAATGTCCGCCATAGCGATCAACGCAAAGTTGATCGGGTACACAGAAGGCGAGATTTACACTATATTGGACTTGCCACTGGTCCTAAAGGAGGCTTACCAACTTTACAAAGTCTCTGCATACCCAGTACGGATGGATAACACTACATGGTCAATCAGAGTAACGAACTATCCAACCTTCTTAGCGGTATCTACTCAAAAATACATGATACCAACCAGAGAGGAGGTAGCAGCATGTCTTGCGATAACTGTAGCTGTGTGCAAGTTCGACGCCGTTCCCTTTTTGTTTTCACGCAATACTTGCATTACAAAGCTTTTCAAGGAAGTAGACGTAAAGGATCCAATACCCCCTGAATGTTAGACAGAAGTCTTGGGTCCAGAGAGCTCAGAGCAATGGGAACGGGTAAGTCACAGCGATTTCATTTACAGCATTTCGTCGCCCTTGGTTGCACAACTTTCGTGTCCAAATGTGACAAAAATAAGCGAGATCAGATTGTCCGGAACAGGAATCATTACTGTTCCGTCGGCGTGCGATCTGAACACGAAGAAAGCGTCACTCATATCAGTCGGCGCGAAATTATTCGAAGTGCCAACAAAGCAAATAGCAGTTGGCAACTTTCACACCATCGACGCGGTCGTAGTAGGAGACTCCTCGCGGCACTCAGAACAGCGCGCGCTCTCCGAGAAATTACTCTCAGGCCTCCAGGCGCTCGAAACTCCGAAACGCCTGAGCGCCGGAGATCGTCACGTTTTGGGAACATTAGAAGAAATAAAGAAAAGCGTACAAGAAGATATTCCGATTTTCAGGACTGAAGGAGAACGAGTGAAATACACTAATCGTATTTCTATTTTTAGCACCATAGGTGTAGCCACAGTATTTATTCTAGCTACACTCGCCGTTGCATGCAGTTACAAAATATGGAAGAAAAGAAATCAGCGAAGTATCCGTAATCAACGATGCATCCGTGATGAACAGAATGTTGCACGGACACAGCACCAGCACGACAGCACCGACTGTCAAACCTGTGGTGAGAAGTTCGAGACCAGTAAGGTATAGGCTTAGAAGTTAGGACAGAGTTGGCCGTTTATTAAGCAGTTAGTTTCGTTTCAGAATTGTGCGTTTGATTATATTTGGAACTGAAAAGTAGCCATTTGATACTTCCATCAAATTTGAAAAATGATGTCTTTCCTGGAGGATAGAAAAATGCTGACTTCCAACGGAAATCATAATATGATGTCGAAAGTACAGATGAGCGGTAATAGGATGTCTTTAGACGAAGGTGAACAAACTAACAGAGGGACAAAGGCAAATGGCAGTTGAGATTGATACCTGGCAGAAACACTATCAGAGTAAATTATCAAGGAATTTTGGATACCTCAACTTAGAAAATAAGTAAGTTCAAATGGCTGATTCAGGACCAAATAATCATAGTGTGTCCGCAATGTACGAAGAGATCGAACTAGTTGTGGAATTTTTGTTTCGCTTAGTACTCATGCACACGGATCATTCTAGGGCATTTACCTTCCCAAGTCCAACATCTTGTGGATGCACGCTACCACTACCATACCCTCGGCCATGAAACAACACTCGTCGGAGTTCATAGACTACTCGGATAGAGGCAACGTAAGCCTCTCGATGTTAGTAAACTTGAATTCGTCACGCTACCCGGATCTACAAGTCGTGATAGTGTTCATGGGGTCGGAAGAAAAGTCAGAGGAATACAAAACAGATTTTTTCGGAGAGATTGAGAAGCGTGAGAAAAGCGGGACTACCGAACGAATCGTCGGTATCAAAACTCAAGTCCCACTTCCTATTCGGATGGCTGCCAAAGACCCAGTTTGGCAATTAGTCCAAACGGAGCCGGATAGATACATTGCTGGAACAAACGCTCAGCTGATGGCAGTTCTTCCAGTCTTTAAAACGCACCCGGAGGTGCTGGTGAGATCGTTTGCTTATCTGTTCTTCCCATATATCAGAAAGTGGATGGAGGAGACTTATGAGAGGGTAGAGATCGATGACGTCCTCAAGGAGTTCGGTGTGACTCCTGGAACTATAGCGACACAGGCTGATGCTGACACCACAAAGGAGACACTGATATGTGGATGCGCCATATTGCTTGGTCCGGCGTTTTCCCAACAGGAACTATTTCCTGCGCAGCTTTCAAAAAGAATGTCCGCCATAGCGATCAACGCAAAGTTGATCGGGTACACAGAAGGCGAGATTTACACTATATTGGACTCTGCATACCCAGTACGGATGGATAACACTACATGGTCAATCAGAGTAACGAACTATCCAACCTTCTTAGCGGTATCTACTCAAAAATACATGATACCAACCAGAGAGGAGGTAGCAGCATGTCTTGCGATAACTGTAGCTGTGTGCAAGTTCGACGCCGTTCCCTTTTTGTTTTCACGCAATACTTGCATTACAAAGCTTTTCAAGGAAGTAGACGTAAAGGATCCAATACCCCCTGAATGTCAGACAGAAGTCTTGGGTCCAGAGAGCTCAGAGCAATGGGAACGGGTAAGTCACAGCGATTTCATTTACAGCATTTCGTCGCCCTTGGTTGCACAACTTTCGTGTCCAAATGTGACAAAAAATAAGCGAGATCAGATTGTCCGGAACAGGAATCATTACTGTTCCGTCGGCGTGCGATCTGAACACGAAGAAAGCGTCACTCATATCAGTCGGCGCGAAATTATTCGAAGTGCCAACAAAGCAAATAGCAGTTGGCAACTTTCACACCATCGACGTATCGGTCGTAGTAGGAGACTCCTCGCGGCACTCAGAACAGCGCGCGCTCTCCGAGAAATTACTCTCAGGCCTCCAGGCGCTCGAAACTCCGAAACGCCTGAGCGCCGGAGATCGACACGTTTTGGGAACATTAGAAGAAATAAAGAAAAGCGTACAAGAAGATATTCCGATTTTCAGGACTGAAGGAGAACGAGTGAAATACACTAAAGCCTTGTTCAAATATACGTAATACGGCTCGTAAGAGTGATTTTTTCGCAGCTTATCCTACTCGCCGTCGCTTTTTTGGCTCCGAGGGTGCATAAAATTGGATTGAAATCGTTTCTATTTTTCGGTAACGACGGACCAATAGGGAACGTTTTAGTTACGACGGGCCAATAGGCAATATTTGAAGAAGAAGAGATTTGGAAGAAAGTCATATTTATTATTTGTAATACAAAATGAGTTCTTGGAACAACAAACCCATCAGAGAATGGGAATTTTTCATTGCAATGGTCCAGAAAAGACCATATTTGTATAAGAAATCTGAGCCTAATTACTCCAAACGTGATGTGGTAAAGACAACATGGGAGGGTCTTGCAATAAGCATGACCAGATCAGGCTATGGAGATATGGATGGTGAGTTCAGTTCAGTTATATTTGAGGCGTTTTCCATTGCTCCGTCCAGTCATACATAAATCCTCAATTTTGGGGCAGGGTGCACCAACGTATGGGCATGGTGCTCATATGTTGGAGCACCATGCCCTGGCCCTGAGGCTGAAGCAAGGGCACAGTACCTGACAGTACCCCTATAAAAATTTACTGAATTGAAAATCTGACAATGAAAATTTGTTTTCCAAACAGATTTTATGGGGGTACTGTGCCCTTGCTCCAAGGCATGGTGCCCCAACGGCAACATATGACTGATATGAGCAGCATGCCAATACTTTTGGGCATGCCCTGACATTGGGGCACCCTGCCCAAAAATTGAGGATTTGTGTATGACTGGCTCATCTATTTTCTGACCAAACTCCCAATGGAACAACATTGTGCAATCTTTGCTTGCACAGATTTGCCTCAGAAACTTAGACGAATGCAACAGGAATTTCTCAACTTTCAAATTTCTCCATATCCCGCTGTGAAAAAGCTTGGCTTGGCTTGGCAGGAAAAAGACGCGCGGCGTAAGCCCTGTGCGCCACCAAACTTAACGGATTTGTAAATATTTTGGCAGATACCAACTGAAAATCTACAAAAGAGTGATTCTGAAATCACATGTACGACAACAATCCTGTTCGGGACACAAATTCACAAAGGGCAGAGAGGATCTGCCGTTCTACATCTTCCTTGAACCTTCCAAAACCCAAAATATTCCTGGTGTTCACCTGGACAGACAGTGAAGAAACCTTACTCATCAAAATCCCTCTCTGACTCGCAAACCTAGGACATTCTGACAACAAATGTTCCATCGTCTCTACAATACCAATACACACTGGATGAGGACAATTTGGAGTTTGGCTTAAACCATAAATATGCCTCCTTTCACCCGACATACAATGGTTGGTCCTTATTCGAAAAATACAATTGGCCATCCTTCGATTTTTTGGAACAAGAAAATGTGGGATCCGATCACCAGAGTATGCGAGTACATATTGATTAGAAGAGGCCTGTGCTTGCAGGTTACAATAGTACAGTTTCGACCTGACGGTGATTTTCCTTATAATTTCCTCTTCGGACAGATCAACGATCCAGCTTATAGGGTGATTGAGGGCTTCTTTGGCGATTCGGTCTGCCTCATCATTTCCGGCAATACCCACGTGGGATGGTATCCACTGAAATCTGATGGTGAAAAAGCTATTAAGCTATTTTGTCTCGGCCAGCTAGCCGAGAAAAAAAGCAACATCACCGGGTTGCCAAGGGTAGGACACAAGTTTTATTTTGTTGGAAGCTCGCACAGATAACAATGGAACAGGTTTGAAAAGTTGAGAAAAGCTCAGCCAAGAGGAGCAATGGTAAACGCCTTTGAAGGGTAGCCTACAGGGAACCTATGCAACCTTGGACATGTATAACCTCGTACGTTGATGATAAAAAGTACCAATCAAGCTTTCAAACCATAATTTAAGCTCTTCTGTGGGATTTCCAACCTACCTTAGGCACATAGGAGGCCTAAATAATGATTTTTAAGGTTTGATTGACACTTTTATCACCACCAGTTTCTTGTCTAAACTGTCCGAGGTTGCATAGGTTCCCTGTACCAAGAGACTAAATCTTAATCAAAACCAAGGAAGGTCCAACGACTCCAACCCGATGAAAAATTTGAAGCCTGTGTAGTTGTATGGTAGTTTTACGAAAAAGCTGCATGTGTTGATATGCAGTAGTGCAGAATACTTAAATTTAATGTGCCTCGCACTGGTCCAATCTTAAGCAGTAGTATTCAGTAGCATCCCGCCTTGCTGCAGTAGTATCCGGTCTTGCTATAGTAGCATGTAGTAGTATCAGTCGTACTGCATGCTTCTTTTTCGTACAACTTCATACTACTATTTTGAGATAATTTTTCATCGGGAATGCCCCCCCCCCCCCCCACTCAACAGTGTCTTACTGGTTACACAATGTGTATTAAGATAAAAACGTCAGCCCTTCAGCCCACTGTGAGACCCCTGCTTCATTACTGTTAGCAGAGGGATCAACCCTTCTGCTCATTATAAGACAATGCATTATAAGACAACGCATATTTCTGCTAGAGTTAAGAGGATTCCTGGCTACCTACCAAACATACAGAGTTTTTGATGAAATTCAGATGCATGTTCTGACTTCCCAATTTAAGTTACACTGATGCCTTTATCACACTTATTTTCTTAATATAATCTTCTGTGCTTGTCACCTTAAGTGGCATCCGTTCAAGCAATATAGCAATTGTATTCTGGAAATATAGGCTAATGGAGTTTTTCTTTTTTAGGTGAGGAAGCTAAGAAACTGTGGGCATCCCTAAAACGAAAGTTTTCAGAAGAGAGAAAGGCATCAAAAAACTAGAGTGGAGACCCAGCCAAGTCCAGGGAGGTCTGGTGTCTGTATACTAGAATGGCGTTCATGGCGGACTATATGACTGAGAGAAACCGTGCACAAAAACGATCAGTTACACAGATCCCAGGTTTTGATGAGGATTTAGAAGTTGGTAATGTGGGCAATTCAGAAGTTGATAATTCAGATGATGATGATTCTGCACAAGAATCTTATGGTGCTAGTGAACGTGGTGATGGAGAAAATGCTGAGGATAGTGATACTGTTCAACTGATACAGCAGCAGCAAACAGCCAGTCGTCAGCAATCTGTACCTAATGCTTTGAATCCCTCCGTGTCTACCATGCGGTCACAGCCAGTTAATTCTGCCACCCCTTCCTACAAAAGAAAACAAAGCGAATCCAGTCCTTCCCCGGCACGTGAAAGGTTTGTTTCAGGAGAAGCTGTCTCAAATAGTTCTGCTCTTGGCAGACTTATTCAGAGCACTGAGAAAGCCATGAACCGCACCTGTGATGCACTTAAGCAAGATAGAGCTTACCTTGTTGGACAGTTGGTTACAACGAAAATGAGAAAGTACAGCGAGCTTGCACAAATTCATATTGAGAAGAAAATAAATGATGTACTTTTTGATGCAGAAATTGAAAACTGTCAAACACAAAATCAGTGAGTATTTGAAGTGGCCAGTTTTATACGCTTCATGCACAAAGACCCAAGTGGTCTACTTTTATGCTTTTCTAGTTTTGAATACAAATTGTTCATTGTATCTTACATTTGTCTTACAGGTAAAATGTTTAAAAGTCATACACACAGTCTTGGTTGACCTTCCGAAGTCTTTTCTACTTCAAACTTTATGTATCTTCAAGACAGATTTTCAACCACACTGTGCAGTCTTTTTTGCTGCAATTTTTTTCTTAAAGCACACCTGAAAGACTTCCTAGTAACTAGGAAGCAACTTCAGTTACTAGCAATGCGTCACAGGCTCACGGTTACGAACAACCGCGAATATTTTAACCAGGGTGCGCAATAAGGGATCAGTAGCTCGAATCCTTTCAGGTGTACTTTTAAAAAAAATGGGCTACAGGTGGCGGACTGAACAGAGAGAATAACATATTTTTATAGCTTTATTGGAAACATAAAAATGGCAAGCAAAATTTTATATGACTTGCATACAATGGCAGTGTAGAAGTTTTGAAATATCAGAAAGCCCCCCTCGTCACATGTGCAGCTTGCCAAGGAACGCTTCCTTTGTCAGAACTAAAGTACTTGCACAGATAGTCTCGTAACCTGAGAGCATCATCACTTGACCGGTTTGATGTTAACCCACTTCTTATGTTCGAAAAGTTTCCGAGTTCATTCTGGTTTGAACGCCATGCACCATCGTCATTATCACCGGAGTCAACGGAACCAGGGGTCATGTATGATCTTATTCCGGAAGTGACATCATCCGTCTTCAAGAAATTGTGTAAGCAACATGCTGCTTTGACAGCAAGGGTAACTGTGCTAGGTTTAAGCACTATTGGTTGGCGGAAAACCCTCCACTTTGTAACTAATATGCCAAATGCATTCTCGATTATGCGACGAGCTCTTGACAATCTATAGTTGTATATTCTCTGGTCTGGGCTGAGGTTTCTGCCTCCATACGGACGAGCCAAGTAAGGCTCGAGTGGGAAAGCCTCATCACCCACAAACATGTAAGGGAATCTGTGTGCACTTGGACCCATATTTGGAAGGGGTCTTGCTTCAGGTAAGTCCAACTTATTTTCACTCAAGGCCATACCAATTGAGGACGATGCATATATCCCAGCATCACCTTCACTGCCATAGCTACCAACATCCACATAAGTAAAACGATAACTGGCATCACAAATCGCGAACAGAACAACTGAAAAATGGTTCTTGTAATTATAAAATTCAGAGCCACTGTTCTTTGGGGCTTGTATTTTGACATGTTTGCCATCGATTGCCCCTAGGCAGTGAGGAAAGTTCCATCTACTCCAAAAGCTATCACTGATATCAGAAAAATCTTTGTTGCTTGGAAACTTCATATATTTCACCTCAAGAACATCCACAAGTGCTTGCAAAGTATCTCTGATTATCCCTGAGCATGTTGATTTCCCCACTCTAAATGCTGTAGCAAGAGTGTCTAGCCCACTGCCTTCAGCCAGGTACCTGCAATTAATAAATACTTTCAGCTTTATATTTACTACTAATCTTTTCCAACCAATTCATTCGAATATGGAGTTTACAGAATAACGTAAACCATTTTGGAAAGTTAAAAAATAAACATAACTCGTATTATTTTGATAAAATGACCAAACTCCACTGGGTTGTTTAAGCTGATTTGGTTTTGAACCAACAAGACTTAAGGACCAATCCTAGTCCTATTTTGTTGCTTGTTCTAATTATTTATCATTCACTTAAAACTTTTGTTACAAAATAATACTACACAACAATACAAAATAGCACTAATCACAGCCTAACAGATGTCTCCAAACTGGGAGATAATACAAATAATAATAATAAAGATTATGGAACAGTACCATAAAGATTATGGAATGCGGCTCTTTGCTGGACTTGGCGAGGCTAAGGTTTATTATTCTGGAGCTTCACTTTATACCTAGGAACGCAGCAAGCTGAGAAGTAACAAAGGTTTCAGTAATTCAGTGTAACCATAAACACATCCCATATGAACTGATAAAATTTGAACAGCTACTTGTTTTTTTTTTTTTATCTAGCACTGCCTGTTTTATTAGACCTACCTCAAAGTCAAGCATAATCTTTCACCAGCTGTAATGGCTCTCTTGAACCTTGTGTCCTTTTTCAGCATCAAAGGATTGTCTGCAATCATACTCAGGAGCTCGTCAAATTGTGGTTTTCGCATACGTGTCCATCTTAAGTACAGTTCTGTGTCTCCATTCTCAGTTATTTCATTGAACCAGTTGACATACTGGCTGTGTCGGTCCCTTCTGTCAGCACCATAAACTGATCTGTTTTTTCCTCTTTTTCTTTTCCTCTCCACATAATCTTTTATTTCACCTTCATCCGCAAGGGTAACGAGAGCTATAACAGCTACTGAGAGAGAAGTGTTTATGGTTGAAACACATTCACACATTGCTTTTCTTTTTTGAATCTGTTGCCGGTAATAAGGCGAATATGATGCGAACTCGGAAAACATTGATTTGAACAGCCGCGCGAATACGCCTTATACCGTGCGAAAATTTTGCGAGCGCTATTACGTATATTTGAACAAGGCTTAATCGTATTTCTATTTTTAGCACCATAGGTGTAGCCACAGTATTTATTCTAGCTACACTCGCCGTTGCATGCAGTTACAAAATATGGAAGAAAAGAAATCAGCGAAGTATCCGTAATCAACGATGCATCCGTGATGAACAGAATGTTGCACGGACACAGCACCAACACGACAGCACCGACTGTCAAACCTGTGGTGAGAAGTTCGAGACCAGTAAGGTATAGGCTTAGAAGTTAGGACAGAGTTGGCCGTTTATTAAGCAGTTAGTTTCGTTTCAGAATTGTGCGTTTGATTATATTTGGAACTGAAAAGTAGCCATTTGATACTTCCATCAAATTTGAAAAATGATGTCTTTCCTGGAGGATAGAAAAATGCTGACTTCCAACGGAAATCATAATATGATGTCGAAAGTACAGATGAGCGGTAATAGGATGTCTTTAGACGAAGGTGAACAAACTAACAGAGGGACAAAGGCAAATGGCAGTTGAGATTGATACCTGGCAGAAACACTATCAGAGTAAATTATCAAAAAATTTTGGATACCTCAACTTAGAAAATAAGTAAGTTCAAATGGCTGATTCAGGACCAAATAATCATAGTGTGTCCGCAATGTACGAAGAGATCGAACTAGTTGTGGAATTTTTGTTTCGCTTAGTACTCATGCACACGGATCATTCTAGGGCATTTACCTTCCCAAGTCCAACATCTTGTGGATGCACGCTACCACTACCATACCCTCGGCCATGAAACAACACTCATCGGAGTTCATAGACTACTCGGATAGAGGCAACGTAAGCCTCTCGATGTTAGTAAACTTGAATTCGTCACGCTACCCAGATCTACAAGTCGTGATAGTGTTCATGGGGTCGGAAGAAAAGTCACAGGAATACAAAACGGATTTTTTCGGAGAGATTGAGAACCGTGAGAAAAGCGGGACTACCGAACGAATCGTCGGTATTAAAACTCAAGTCCCACTTCCTATTCGGATGGCTGCCAAAGACCCAGTTTGGCAATTAGTCCAAACGGAGCCGGATAGATACATTGCTGGAACAAACGCTCAGCTGATGGCAGTTCTTCCAGTCTTTAAAACGCACCCGGAGGTGCTGGTGAGATCGTTTGCTTATCTGTTCTTCCCATATATCAGAAAGTGGATGGAGGAGACTTATGAGAGGGTAGAGATCGATGACGTCCTCAAGGAGTTCGGTGTGACTCCTGGAACTATAGCGACACAGGCTGATGCTGACACCACAAAGGAGACACTGATATGTGGATGCGCCATATTGCTTGGTCCGGCGTTTTCCCAACAGGAACTATTTCCTGCGCAGCTTTCAAAAAGAATGTCCGCCATAGCGATCAACGCGAAGTTGATCGGGTACACAGAAGGCGAGATTTACACTATATTAGACTCTGCATACCCAGTACGGATGGATAACACTACATGGTCAATCAGAGTAACGAACTATCCAACCTTCTTAGCGGTATCTACTCAAAAATACATGATACCAACCAGAGAGGAGGTAGCAGCATGTCTTGCGATAACTGTAGCTGTGTGCAAGTTCGACGCCGTTCCCTTTTTGTTTTCACGCAATACTTGCATTACAAAGCTTTTCAAGGAAGTAGAGGTAAAGGATCCAATACCCCCTGAATGTCAGACAGAAGTCTTGGGTCCAGAGAGCTCAGAGCAATGGGAACGGGTAAGTCACAGCGATTTCATTTACAGCATTTCGTCGCCCTTGGTTGCACAACTTTCGTGTCCAAATGTGACAAAAATAAGCGAGATCAGATTGTCCGGAACAGGAATCATTACTGTTCCGTCGGCGTGCGATCTGAACACGAAGAAAGCGTCACTCATATCAGTCGGCGCGAAATTATTCGAAGTGCCAACAAAGCAAATAGCAGTTGGCAACTTTCACACCATCGACGTATCGGTCGTAGTAGGAGACTCCTCGCGGCACTCAGAACAGCGCGCGCTCTCCGAGAAATTACTCTCAGGCCTCCAGGCGCTCGAAACTCCGAAACACCTGAGCGCCGGAGATCGTCACGTTTTGGGAACATTAGAAGAAATAAAGAAAAGCGTACAAGAAGATATTCCGATTTTCAGGACTGAAGGAGAACGAGTGAAATACACTAATCGTATTTCTATTTTTAGCACCATAGGTGTAGCCACAGTATTTATTCTAGCTACACTCGCCGTTGCATGCAGTTACAAAATATGGAAGAAAAGAAATCAGCGAAGTATCCGTAATCAACGATGCATCCGTGATGAACAGAATGTTGCACGGACACAGCACCAGCACGACAGCACCGACTGTCAAACCTGTGGTGAGAAGTTCGAGACCAGTAAGGTATAGGCTTAGAAGTTAGGACAGAGTTGGCCGTTTATTAAGCAGTTAGTTTCGTTTCAGAATTGTGCGTTTGATTATATTTGGAACTGAAAAGTAGCCATCTGATACTTCCATCAAATTTGAAAAATGATGTCTTTCCTGGAGGATAGAAAAATGCTGACTTCCAACGGAAATCATAATATGATGTCGAAAGTACAGATGAGCGGTAATAGGATGTCTTTAGACGAAGGTGAACAAACTAACAGAGGGACAAAGGCAAATGGCAGTTGAGATTGATACCTGGCAGAAACACTATCAGAGTAAATTATCAAGGAATTTTGGATACCTCAACTTAGAAAATAAGTAAGTTCAAATGGCTGATTCAGGACCAAATAATCATAGTGTGTCCGCAATGTACGAAGAGATCGAACTAGTTGTGGAATTTTTGTTGCGCTTAGTACTCATGCACACGGATCATTCTAGGGCATTTACCTTCCAAACGGGCTTACGGGTGGCACTTTTAGACCAGGTTCGAACCCACGATCTAATTCAAGCCGACCCCGTGATTTGTGGCGCCGAGGAAGCTCTTCTCATGAGGGCAGCAACAGCTGCTGGTTTGAGCGCAGCATTCCTGCGTTTGGTGCTACCAAGTAACTTTGCGGTTTGGATAGGGCTAGGTACCACACGGGTAGGTCGTACTGGACGACAACCCTATCGAATTCGGAATCTACGAATCACAAGGGAAGGTCGCACCAATCGACGAGGCAGAACCCGACATCATTTCAAATGTCCGTGTATTTGTGATTTCGAACGGAATCATGGCTAGATTTTTCAACTAGTTCTGGAAGAAGGACGTATTCCAGGATTTTGCTTATGAGTATCGATCAAAGAAAATGCACCGATCTTGATTCAGAAATCATTAGTTCAATTAGGAGAGTTGCCGAGTTTCTTAGGATCATTGACATTTGTGCGGACAACCGTAATGGGGGCGCCACTCCATTACAGGTTAATTCAGTTTTACAAAAGCCAGGCATTAAAAATATCCCGAACTTAAAACATGAAGGCGACACTGTCTTGTGGACCCAATGGGGTGGTGGAACGAAATATGGATGTACATAATGGGAAGTGCTTGATCTCTCCACAGCCAATTCATTCGATTATCACGGATACGAGTCTATCCGGCTGGGTGGTCCAGATGGGGATGAAAGTGGCTAACGGGTCCTGGAACACCTCTCAGCAGGGGAAACAAATAACCTGATTAGAGTTGATGGCAATCTGGCAGGGACTAGAAACGATGTGCAACAAATTGAGTCACTCACATATTCATATATTCTCAGACAACCGTACGGCGACAGATTACATCAACAAGATGGGGGGAGGGACCCGATCTAAAGTGTCAATGCTAGCAGTACAAATTTGGGAATTTGCATTAGAAAGAGATCTGATGTTGTCAGCAACACACACAGCCGGGGTAGAGAACAAAACAGCGGATTACATTAGCAGGTTAGGAGATCCATGCGATTGGAAGTTAGACGAAGACATTTTAGATCAGCACGCATCGGGGGTGGACGCGTTTTCCGTGATCTGGACGTCACTAAAGCCGTATGCATTTCCCCACTGTGTCTGATAGAGAGAGTTTTGAAGACAGGAATGACGGACAGGGTAGACCCGATGATGCTAATAGCGCCACTGTGGGAATTGCAGCCGTGGTGCCCGATGTTGTTGGAATTGTTAGTTTGTCGACCGATCATCCTGGGACAAATGCTGGAAATATTGACCAGCAAGACGAAAGCGAGAGGATGATTTCCAGCCAGTTTAATGACATAAAAAGTTTCAGGAGATCCCTGCAAACCCAAGGTTTTTCTGAACCAGTGCAAAATTTGTCAGGAAAACCTTGGAGGGAAAGCACTAAGAAAACATAGAATAAGGCATTAGGAAACCAGAGTTGGTGCTGTGAAAGGAACTGTGATCCATTACAATTTGAAGTGTTGCGAGTTTGTAGCAGATAGGATCGAAAAGGGGGATTCGTATAGCATGATTAATACTTTACGGTCCACCCTTTCCAGTTTGTCTGGAAATCTGTCGGAGAGCATCCAGTGGTGTCACAACTATTAAAAGGGGTTTTCAATGACAGGCCACCAGTAGCAAGATACGAGCCGGTTGGGATGCATCTACTGTTTTGGATATTTGCGATCATTAGGTGATAATAGTGGGCTGAGTATAATGTTGTGACAGAAATTGGTTTTGTTGTTTGCTCTTGCATCTATCTCTACAGCGTGAATGAGTTAGCTCACCTAACATTATGAGGTTCTGTAGAAGCAAATGGAGAGCTACGCATTCCGTTTACAAAGTTGAAAAAGCCCCAGAAATGGGTAAGTCCCTGAAGGTAGTCACCATTAAAGACTGGCAAGATAATAGACAATTGTGCCCATTTTTGGTTTGAAGCATTATGTAAAAATCACAGAATACATCAGGAATAAAGAACGGTGTTTGACCTCGCGTAAACCCTTCAAATGGGCATCTAGGAATATATTGCGAAGAGGGCGTTCCAGTATTATGGAATCAGTCGATGTAGAGGTGTCAAAATTTGGCCCTCACTCAACTAGGGGGGGGGGGGGGAGCCATTTGGTATAAAATGGCATGGCAATAGACGAAGTCTAGAAGCTAGGGGATTGGTCAAAGGAATCAACTTTCAACAGTTTCTGTTACGGAAGCTTTGAACAGACCAGGTTACGAGAGTCCCTTCCACGTGAGGTTTAATTAATAATTAAACGAATAATGGAAGGGACGAGCGGAGCCATGGGGAACCCGCCCAGGCCACCCTTACACACACAAACACCATTGTTCTACTAATTTTCTTTCCAGGTCAAAAGTAAATGACAAGTTGAACAAGGAGAACATATATATAAGAAATTGATTGTTTCGGTATTGGTTAGAAATGTATACTCGAAGTAAAAGTTTTTTATTAAGGTTTATCTGGCGTGTTTCTTTTTATTACCTCCCACGCGAATGTTGCGTATTCTAAGATGGCGGATTGATATCGACCTCGGATCGATACGCAATAGAAGTTGTAGAAAAGTGTTGATTACCAATTGTCGATAACAAGCTTCTGCAGAAGCCGGGTGTCTTCACAGACTGAAGCAGTGAGACAAGGTTACGCTCGTAACCTTCGGCGCTCCGCTAACCCCGAAATCGTGAACTGTATATATCTAAATTAGGTTACAGCTGTAATTAATTAGGCCATTATAATTCTTGGTTGATTCATTTAACTGTGATGACATAGCCAGCACTTTTTTCTCTTTTTTTTTAAGATATTGCGGATCAATAAATCGATAAGTGCGGCGACTGTTTAAGCCCCACGCTGCCAGTAGCAAGGACTGTCTTTCGTTCCAGTCAAGATTAGTACCCTGGGATGAATTTCTTAAAAAGATGTTCTGGTAATTGGTCTGAATAAAAACCCGTGGTCCTTCAACCATAGCAATGATCTCACATGTAAGTACGCTCCCAGAAAGGCTCATCAAAAAGAGGATACTCTCTGATCTTGAGAAAACTGTCCAATCGGAACAACTTGGCTTCCTTTCAAACCAAAGTACAATTGAATACAGCTGTCGGAATAAGGACCAAATTAAATAAGGATTTTGGCAAGTAGCCTAAAGAAAATATTAGTCTCTTTCCAAGATATGAATGTTGCCTTTCACAGATCGTCTATAGAAGTGTTTTCAGATTCATAAACTTTCAGATTCGAAAACTGAAAGATACTGATGTAGAGTTGTACATGATTTTGTGGATTCATGATTTCCTTTCAGGCAGAGAACTTGAAGTGTCCATAAGGTGGAATGAAAGGTGGAATTCTTGCCCTTTAATAACTTTAATTTATTGTAGTGTTGTTAATTTGGAGAGAGTACAGGGTTGTAGGCTATTTATGTATGCAGAGGATATGGCTATAGCTGTTTCTTACAGAGGTGAAACTCGAAACTCTAAACACATAGGCTAGGTATAGCCAAAGCCTTCTTGAAAATATAGTTGTAAACATAGATAGGCCAAAGTTGCCTCAAACCAACAATAAAAATAGCTTTTGTAGGTGTCGTGTTAAGAATCCTTCGGCAGACTTGCCTTGGCTTTCAAAGTGAAAAGTTGTTGAGTTAGTAAAGTAATTCTCTTTTAAATATGAAACATTCTTACACGATGAAAATAAGCATTCATTTTTAAGTCAGTAAAAATCATTTAAGTTGTTATTTCTAGATTTTCTTGTCTCTTAGAACAAGGCGATAGTGTTCTTCGGCTATCTTTTGTGATTTTCTATTAAGTTTTGTTGTTAGATAAGGGGGTTCCTTTAGGAACATCAATAATTATCAAACAGGGTGGTCCCTTTCAGAGGGATAGGCTTATCAACTCCCTCCGTGCATGCGTGTCTCGGCGTTCTGAGGGTTTCCGGTGCCTACATGCTCTCGTGTCCGAAAGGCATCAGATCATCTGGGTATTCCGTGGCTCTGTCGGACGTAGGGACATCCGTTCATTGCGGGGCATCTTGGAAGTCAGTTCTTCGTGAAGGTCGGCCAGTAGGTGCAAATTCCTTGAGCGTAAATTCTGTGGCTTACCGTGATTTCTCTTTCGTATCTTTTCATCATTTTATTTCGTCGCTTCATTTTGTAAATAAAACTAATTGCCGGTATCTATTCTTCTTGTATGGTTCTGCCATAATTCCTGGACGGAGAGGCGGCCTTCCGGGAGAGTTTTTGTCATCCGGGGGCCTTGCTCGCGCTACCTATTTACTTTCCCCCATTCCGGCAAAAATAAGCAAAGGTCTTCATTAGTCCTTAAGTTTGTATTGAGGCTAAGGAATATCTATAATTGTAGAAAAGAGGAGCAAAAGGTTTTGAGCTCAGATGGGATTTCTAATTTGAAGTAGTTTGAACTGCAAATAAGCGGCTGTTCTGGCGAAAAATTCGAAAGCGACCCCATTCGAAGTTACATAATAGTGTCGAGCAGTCCGTAGTCCCTAAAGTAGTTTTTGTGCCAATCGTACTCTTTGAGAAGCTAATCTTCTCAATGAAGTCATTCAAAGAAGAATTAGGTGATCAAAGGGTAAACAGAGTTCGACCATTATTTGGTCCAACAGCGTCTGAAAGGCAAAGGCGGCGGATTCATTCTATCTTTTGAAGATGCGATTCCAGACTATGTTTTCATCTCCGGAATCGCAAAAAAGGTCAAGACATATATTCCCCTTGTGCTTATTTGCAACCATTGCTAGAGTCATGGCCACAGCGCCAAAGTTTGCCATAGCAAAGCAAGATGTGATAGTCACCATATAACATCCAATTGTTCTGTTGACAAGCTTCATACTTCAGGGTTCAAATGTGCTATTGCGGTAGCAGAATAACACCAAGGATTAAAAGTGCCTGGTCACATGAAAAGTTGAAGCAGTAATAAAGAAAGCTGTTTAAGATAAAATCACAATTGGAGAGGCAGACAAGAAATATGCTGATATTTTGGAAAAGAGTCATACACTACGGCTTTTCGGGAAATGATTTATACAGCCACTGAAACTCCATCAACTAGCAGGTCCATCCCACCACGCTTCCCTACCATTGGAAGCATGACAGAGCAAGAACGCAATGTTGTCGAGGAACAAAAGATTAACAGAATTTTCGAGGTAAGCAAGAGGAAATGGCTGGACGCTATTGACCGGAGCCACCGAATAGATGAAATGACAATATATTTACTAAAGAATAGTCATATTTTAGTGTAATTTCAATATGTGATGTATAATTTCACGAATTAGATAAATGGATTGAGTGATTGACTATCGGCACTTCCGCTCCTAAAACGAAGAGACTACTCAGACGTCAACCTGTACAAACTTGGCAGCTTATCACAAAAATCAACAAAACGGGAGCAATAGTAACACTACAATACCTCCCCTACCACATAAACATCGATGAAAAGGATAAGGCCAGGTCAGTCAGCCCAAAAAGCTGCACGCGTAAAATCAAGAAGGCCGATGAACCTGAGAGACGCCATCCGAATAAGAGCGAACGCCATTCAACAACCCAACAAAGAGTCTAAATGCTCCACCTTTGCGGACAAAAAATACAGCAAGATATAGCCTACCACAGAATAAGAGCCAACGCGTGCAATTTCAACCATGCAGCACTTCATTTCAAATAATAGTTACCCGATGGATCATTAGCGAACATCCGGTCATGCAGATTCTGCCACTAGGAAGACTTAGCGCTGGACCACCTTGTGCAAAACAATGTGCAAACAGAACTGTCAGGAATCACCAAGAAGGCGTTGTGGTTGCTTTTTACAACGATCAGCTTAATCCCTCAACAAGTAAAAGCAGCACTCACTGCAGATGAAGAGTGCCACATAGTCTCTGCAATCATCAAACACGGGTTCATAAGCTTTGTACTGCTTTTTTCTTTTATGCTTTGAAGCGACAATAAAGTGAATTCTGATGTTTAGTTGGTTGATGTAAGTACTCCTGGAGTGCTCTCTCTGTGTTTGTTAGTTATTATTGTAGCATCTGTAGGCTTGTATCGTTGGTTTGTTTTCAGTTTGTTCTGGCTGGGATGGCGCAGCCTGGCCTTCCCTATCACAGTCTAGACAGAGGAAAAGATCTCAACGATTTTCCTCGTATCATAACTCGTAGAAAGACTTCGGATAGTTACAGTTCCAGTCCCTAGGACTGTCACTGGTTAGTGAGACACCAGGCTAAATTCACTTAAAAGCGGAAAAATACTATTTCCGGACTGCCACTGGTTAGTGAGACACCAAGCTAAATTCACTTCAAAGCGAAAAAATACTATTGAAGTCCCCATCCCATACACATTCACAGAACGATACCTCAGCTCCTTCGTTCCGTAGTTCAACGCCTTTTGAACTTTAATCCCAGAATTTCAGCGTGTTTCATTTTATTTCATTGTTGTTACAAAAATAATTTTGACCATTTGATTTTTCATTATTCATGTTTTACTTTGTCCATCGATGTGTTTGAGAAATGTTGTCATTCCAACTGTGAACTACTTTTGTAATTCTTTTTAACCTGCCATTTTAATTCATGTTTGACACTAATGACTTGTACTATGAAATCGTAAATTATATATATCTAACTTAGGTTACAATTGTAATTAGGCCATTGGAACTCTTGGTTGAATCATCTAAAGTGATGATATATCAATCACTATTTTTTGTAATAGACATTATGGATCAATAAACCAAATTGCAAAAAAAAAAGTGCGCCAACTGTTCAGTTGCAAGTACCAAGGAATGTCCTTTGTTCAAGCCAAGATTAGATACCCTGAGGTGTTCATATACGGTACCAAAGGAATTTCTTACAAGGATGCTCTGAAAGCTGGTCTGCACCACTTTACGCAACACACTTATTAGTACCACGATCCTCAGCCCAAAGAATGAAACTGGTAAAGATTTTTGAATACAAGAGCTAATGAGCATGAAAGTAAAGATGAAGAAATGCCAGGTCCAAGGGAAAATTTAAAGAGAATTCTGGTCCCTTCCAGAATCCGTACCCACCTTTTCAAGGGGAATCGTAATGTTGATTCCTCTGTCTCGATTTTGCTTGTGCGGGCACTTCTACGTCAGCTAGTGTTGGGCGATATTTGGATTTTTCGATATATCGATTTATCGATCTTTTCACTTTCGATATTCGATATATGGATATCGATATTTCTTTAGTATGTTTCGCTATAGGATACGTCTCGTTTCGCCAAAATTACTAAAGAAATTGTCGTTAAATAGCATCTTGCATCATCTCAAACTCCGAATAAATAAGAACTGAATACGAAAACATACTGTTCCAATTTCGGATATATAAATGTAGGTTATGTTGGATTATTTACAATAATTATGAATGAAAAAATATCGTTTTCGATATCAGTATTTACGTTTCGATATCGATATTTGGCCCGATATATCGTTATCGATATTGAATATCGCCCAACACTAACTTCAGTTGTTACGACGAAACTTAGCAGGCTTATGAAGGCCCAGCTTAGTGAGACCTTGTTTTCCAGGATATGATTATCTGTGCGGGGAAAGAGGGAGGTAGAATGCGGAATTGCGGGATCTTGTGACCAGCATACTTTGCGAGCGGGTGATCCCATGAAATTGACGGGTTGTAGGAGCAGATGAGATGTTCCGTTTATAGGAATATCTAGGAAGTTGTGGTGGGGACTCCAGAAATTTTGTAGAAAACTTAGGAACCAAACAGATGGAGGAATTGGGATGAAACTGGGATTGTAGAAGGTCACGGCGCTCCGAAACATTTACTGAGCACCGCTTTTTATTCAACAGGATCAAGGGCCAACACCCGGGGAAACTTGGAAGAAGCCCTCATTTGATGAAAGTGAAGAGGAACACATTGCCGATTATGTCAAGCAGGCAGCAAAACGGGGTATTGGTAGAACCGTTGAAGAAACTCTGGACATTACACAAGGGTATTTAAAAGAGCGTAGAACACCCAACCTTTTTGCGGGTGGAAGGCACACCAGACATTGGCTCTACGCTTTCATGCAGCGCCATCTTGTCAGTGCGCGGAAAACCCTGCTGTTACACCCTGGTAGGGCTGCTCCGACACAAAGCAAAATATTTCGATGGTTCGACGAGGTTGAAAATACGCTGAAAAGCGAATTCGTTTGTTCGGTTTTTCTGGACCCTCGTCGCGTGTTCAACGTAGACGAAGCTGCGGTTTTACTATCTCCGAACCGGCAGAAAATTCTCTGTGAGACCGGCCAGTGAGCAGTTCGCACGATTGTGCTCGAGAATCCCAAAGATTCAGTGACAGTCTTAGTCACTATTGGGGCTACAGGAGCAGTTCTTCCACCTATGCTGGTTTTTGAAGACACATCCACGAAGCGTGTAGCGCATGCTACGACTGTCGGATACTGGGCATCCTTCTCGAAGTCTGGATGAATGACCGTCAGCACTTTCAGCTAGTACATTGACCATATTGATGCTTGGACAAGTGAAAATGCCACGCCACGTCCCTTCGTCGTAATACTCGAATATCATAATAGTCACTGGGACTTAACAGCTGAAGCCAGTGCACGTGCAAAGGTCATACTTCTAATATCCTTCCTCCGAACGCAACGCACTGCCTCCAACCCCTTGACGTCACACCATTCGCTTCCCTTAAAGCGCATTTCGAAACGTGCGTTAGGAAATTTAGGACAGAGTTTCCCGGCGTCAAATTGACCACGGAGATGGCCCCACCTCTTCTTTCGAAGGCTCTCAAGATGGTCACTGTGCAATCATCGTCAAATCCTTTGCTGTCACGGGCGTGTATCCGTTTAATAAGCGCGCTGTCGATTATTCGAAAATACTTGCGGGGACAGAAACAGCCGGGGAAGAACAGGCGGCGGATCATGAGCCATCTAATGATCGAAGAAACTCTGAAGAGTCGGAATCCAGCCCCGAAGACGAAGAAGGAGTGCCCCCGATGTTATCACAAGAGACTGCCAAGCACTCACTGCCATACCTTGAGTATTTTCACCTAAACTCAAGGCTAAAAAAAGAATTCAGAAGGTCATTTTTGAAACATGAGATCATCGAGCATCCCTTTTTCCAGCACTGGAAAGAACTTATGCATCTCTCAACAGTATCTGCAAGCGAAGAGGTGTATGTAAGAGAACAGGATGCTAGCTCTCGATCTGGCTACAGACCCAAAGCACGACAGTCCATTTCCCAGCACTTCAGCCAAATCGGTCCAAGTCAGGTACCCGATCCCCACAGCTACCGCCTCTTTCGCTGTCCCCACCAAACCGATCCCGACTAATCCTAAAACTAAAGCTCCGCAAGCAAAGCCTGTCACTAAGGTCGTTATGCAAGCTCTAGCAGGAAGAGTTGCAAAAGCATCGTGGACACCCCCTACCACTAGAGCAGAAAGCCCCAAGCTAGCCTCAGCATCCGTGGCAGCCTTAACATCCGTGGCAGCGTCATCTCCTTGGCAGCGTCAAGTTCTCATGATAACAATGCAGGCACTCCAGCAGTTGCTGACTTCTTTGTGTTTCCAAAAAAGCCAGCAAGTGCCAAGCCGACTCGCCTCGTATTTCAAGGTAGAGAATCGTCATTCATTGAGAATTCTTATTCCGTTGTTTTGGGGGGATCCCGGGAAACTAGTTGCGCGTTACCTTTAAGTTCGTACATTTTGTCCATTCGCCTGTCTGTCCATCTGTTAGAACGATAGCTGTCAATGAGTATATGGTGCTTCCTTACAAAACTTGGTGTAAGGATCCTTTGGGTCAAGGTCAGGTTCTAGATGGTCCTTGTAAACCTCATGTTTAGGGGGTGTAGGAGGGGCCTTCAAATTAAGGCTACAATAAGGATATTTTATTCTGTATCATGTTAGTCTTTCCCTTCAAGGTCATCGAATCCGAGAATCTGAAGAATTCCGGAAACGTCTTGAAGCCCACAAAGAAGAAAAAAAGGAGAGCCAGTGATAAAAGGAAATTTAAACAGGAACAAATAAAAACTGTCACGACGGAGGGCATCGAACGATCGATGTGCCTTCGAACATTGCATGTTACCGGACGGTCGAAAGACATTAGACTAGGCAATGTGTGATCTTTGTCAAGAATGGTTCCACATGTCTTGTGTCGGAGTACGACCGGAAGAGATGGACGAAGAAGACCCGTATCTTTGTTTAAACTGTTCGTAAATTATTTGTTCTTTTGTTTTCTTTTTCATTTATTCTCAAAGTTGGTTCTAGCTTATATTTATTTTTGACCCCCTTGATTTGACGAACGAGTTACAATGTAATTTCCACCTGTTTGTTTTGAATTCGCACTTTTGTCAGTTATTTTTGCTTTCTGATGCCTAGTTTGTACGTTTTACCCACGACCGTTCACCATGATTTGACCAACGAGTTACAATATAATTGCTAGCTATTTGTTTTGACTTCGCGTTTCTTTCAGTTTTTTGCATTCTGCTGTCTTAGTTTGTATGTTTTATTTTAAGGTCGCAATTATTATGTTTTCGACCCACGACCGACCACCGTGATTTGACCAACGAGTTACAATATAATTTCCACTTGATTGTTTTGAATTCGCACTTATTCAGTTTTTTTGCTTTCTGCTGTCTAGTTTGTATGTTTTATTTTAAGTTCGCAATTGTTTTTGTTTTCGACCCACGAGCGACCACCAGGATTTGAACAACGATTACAATATAATTTCTAGCTGTTTATTTTTAATTCGCATTTATTTCAGTTTTTTGCATTCTGCTGTCTAGTTTGTATGTTTTATTTTATGTTCGCAATAGTTTTTTTTGGCCCACAACCGACCTCCATGATTCGACCAACAAGGTGCAATAAAAGTTTTGGCTGCTTAGTTATACGTCAGATTTCATTTTTGAAATGATGCGTGCGAAACTTCACTTTCGTTGCAGTTTTGAAGCGGCTACCTCGGCGGCTACAAACAAGGTTCATACGGATTCTGCTATCAAATGAGGCAATGTATTCAATTGAAAAGCTTGCAACAGTACTACGGTAGCGTCCCAGCGACTTATTATTGGTTACGATCGTTACTATTCTTGTTATTATTGCCGTTCCAGAACCCGCCGTAATTTGTAAATTGGCTCCTCTCTCTTATTATTTTCGACCGTTATCGGTACAATTTATCGATCGGTACAATTTACTTATGATGGCCGTGAGCATCATAAGTGGTAATAACTATCAGTTCTGCAGGAACTTACATAAGAGTGATGACGTATGTTCGCATTGTTATTATTTTCATTAAAGAGAGTGTGATAACTACCACAATACAGTTCTCGCCCCTCCTTTTATCATCGTAACTTGTTATAAATTCACTGGAACGCTACCATCGATAGAGGGGAAAACGCAGATAGCTAGGTCTTGAGTCTTATATCAGTTTCACCCATCTGACAGCTAATGTCACCTTTACACTTATCGCATCCGTTGTTTTCCATTTTGTGTCGCGAATCTTATGGCTAAAGTAATTTCCCAGAACATCCTAGTAAATCTGCGGCTATATGGCACTATGATTACAAAAGAAGTAAAAAACGTAGACCATAAACAAAGAAACAAGTGTTGAGAAAACAAATAAGAACGTAGTCCCTAATTTTAACAGGTGGTAATAATAATTAAGTATTATAGGCCAAACATGCTGGAGAAAAGAAACTGACCCCAAGGCCGAATAATGTGCGAAGCTCCAACTTGATACCTGTGATGAAATACATGAGTTATGACCCCCAAAGTATGGGCAGATAAAGAAAAAAATGTTCAATAAAAACAGACAATTTAGTAACATTCGCGTCAGTGTGAACCCATTCACAAGAACAGACACAAATGTAAATTTGCTCATGTTCGAGTAGTACGAAGGAGCCTCACGAAACCCTTTCGAAGCAAGTTTATCCAGGAGGCAGGATACGGGAAATACAAAGCGCGGTTGAGATGGGTACAACGCTTGAAAAGGACAGGAAGACTTGGCTCTGAAGACGCTGGAATAGCTCATTCAAGTTGGAAGGTAAATTCTTTTTGTTATTTGCACATCGGCAAAGGCTTCGTAAAATCTCACAGTCTCTCAGCTGAAAATATCAAGATACGCCCAAGTGCCTAGATTATTCTGAAAGCGAAATTCCGTTCTTCAATCGCTGTGCATCTTCCGTCGCGTAATGAGACTCGGACCTAGTTGGTGGTAAGTTCGTAGATGAAGATTGAGGCAGATAGAAACGTTTCAGATTTGCTTTCATATGTTGCATTGGGAGAGATATCGTGGTTCTGTCGGGCGAAAGAGCCAATTCTAGAAAGCAGTTTAAAGTTGCCTTTTTCTTATGTAGTTTCATTAGGGTGTCACTGTAGTTTGACGTACTATTGTTTTAGTGATGAAGGTACACGATGTCGAATGGACGAATAAAGCGGTACACGGTACTTTCACAACTAAACAAAAGTGGGTCAAAACTACAGCAGAACTCACACCCGAAAAATTTAACTTATGTCTCTTTGGCGAATCGGGTTCTTAAACATAAAAAGTCAAGCCCGAATTTGTAAACTCCTGTCGGGCCAGAACCAAAAAATTTCTTACGTTCCGTAAATCAAGATTTTGTTTTTTTTAAATGCAAAGACCGACCTGTTTTTCTTCTTATTTCTGAGTAAGCATGTCTTTAACCTCGAAAGTTACTTTTTTGCAGTAAATTCAGAAACATCTACTTTGTGTCTATTTTATATTCTGAGTAAGCATGTCTTTAACCTCGAAAGTTACTTTTTTGCAGTAAATTCAGAAACATCTACTTTGTGTCTATTTTATGGCCACTATTTTGTCACTTTTTTCAATGGACAGATTTGTGATTTCATAGGTAGTCTTTACTTTTCTTAGGATCGCAAAAAGGCGCTCTGCTCCTCGGCACTCCACCAAATTCCGGCGCATTTCGTAGTGCTCTCTATTTAGGAAAACGGTCTGTGATTTATTTAACAATTAGGCCTGGAATTTCTGGGATCTGAAACACACTAAAGGCTAGAATTTGTATGATAAGTAGTTAGATCTTGCCAGAAAAAGGCAGAATAAAGAAATTTGTGTACCTTAGTTCAGGCATTGGAGGCTGTCCACTTTAGTGAAAGCTAAAATGAAAAGCTACAGCAAACAAAAGTAGGCTAGGCTATTTTTCATGTCAAGAGACGTGCTTATTCCTGAAGTACTGCAATCCCAAGTAAAAAAAGAACAGCAACCAGCTGAAGTTACCGTAAATGGTAAGGAATGAGAGCTAAATGAATGCGACTTAAATTACCAAACTTCGTAACTGGGTTGACGCAAATAATGAATTGGTAGTATACCGAAAAACTAACTAAAAAAATAAGGAACAGATTGAGAGCAGTATTACAACCGATTTTCGTAATGGAATAAGACTCTTGTTAAAACCACCTAAAGTCTAGTAATAGAAACGGACTAAAGAAAAATCCGATGAATTACTGTGTTCGGTAACGAATCAGAACCAAATGAATCTCACCGAATTTAATTATGAAACGGACTGACCAAATGCGACCAAATTACCGAATTTGGTAGAGAATGAGACCAAATAAAATGGTTAAATCACAGAATTGACGCATGGACGGACCAAATGCGGCAAAATCGATGCGTACTGAACAATTGTTTGGATGAATTATCGAAGTCGGTCACGAATCAGAACTAAAAAAATCTGATTAATGACCAAATAGTGAAATGGACCAACCAAATGATACGGACTTGGAACCAAATTCGGTAAATAATGAGACCAAATAAACAGGGTAAATCACCAAATTTATGCAAGGACGGACGGAACCCGGCGAAATCAATGCGGACTGAACAAGAGTTGGATGAATTATTGAATTCGGTCACAAATCAGAACCAAATGAATCTGATTAATGACCGAATTATGTAATGGACTAACCGAACTGAGACGGACTTGCCCAGTCATACACAAATCCTCAATTTTTGGGCATGGTGCCCCAACGTTTGGGCATGCCTGGACGTACGGGCATGGTGCCCATACGTTACGGCACCATGCCCTGGAGTATGGGCATGGTACCCCTGTGAAATTTGGTTAAACTGACACTGGCTACATACCTAAATAGGGCCTTCTTCCTGTCCTAGATCAAAAGATACCTGATTTCACTGTCTATCCAACCTCATTTTCCAATTTCCAAAATGTTAGAGCACTTTCAAGATACAGAGAGTTTTGTGGAGGCCACTTCTTTCCCAGTGGGTTTACCCTATCCTTTTACAGGTAGTTGCCACTAGGTTACTCAATCCTTTTCCATGTTTTCAAAAAGTCAAAAGTCAAAATTTGGTAAAACAGGTAAAAAAAAAATAACTCAAAATAAATACAATAAAAGGCAAACAATCTAAAGGAAATATTTGCTCCAGTGAACAGATTGAAAAGCTTGCCTCATCCATGCTACCTAGCAGCAATTTTCTGGAAAAGGATAGGATAAGCCCACTAGAAGAGAAGTGGCCTCCAAAAAACTCTATGTATCTTGGAAGTGCTCTAACATTTTGTAAATTGGAAAATGAGGTTGGATAGAAAGTAAAATCAGGTATCTTTTGATCTAGGACAGGGAGAAGGCCCTATTTAGGTATGTAACCAGTCTCAGTTTATCCAAATTTCACAGGGGTACCATGCCCATGCTCCAGAGCATGGTGCTCCAACGTATGGGTACCATGCCCATACGTTCGGGCATGCCCAGACGTTGGGGCACCATGCCCAAAAATTGAGGATTTGTGCATGACTGGACTTGCCCGATTCCGAAATGTGGGGACAAATGATTTGATGGTTTTGACCGAATTTTTTGCTTTCGCCGAAAATTTGACCGAATGCCCAAAGCATAGGAGGCGCTGCCCCCCCCCCCCCTTGGGATGCCCCTGATTGTATTTGGTGGTACTGTAAAACTAAAAGTATTAGTGCCTTTCTAGGATTTTCATCAGAGCTAGGAAGATAAACAAATACAACATCAGTGCACTGGCATGAAGATCCAATTCAAGAAGATGCTGGGAAGATATACCATTCAGTGGCAATAGCATATTTGGCAATGAGAAAGATTGATCTCACTTCCTCCTTACCTTCAACAGGCTCTCCCTCTGTCTACACTCCTCTTCGTGGTCTAGGAAGCTTTCTTGGTCTGAGAACTCGCTGAAATAGGAAGTACATCTGATAGGCATCTTCAAGAAATTATCCCTAGCACGACACACGTGGCATTAGCTGTTCGAATAAACTGCCTTTCGCTGAAAGACGATAACTTTTTACGCCATCTGCTGGACAGATAGCGTTTGTGCACTAGATGACCCTATCAACCGTTTGGGAATTTTCGTAATTTATTACAGCGGGGGCACCATTGAGCATTAGTGAAAATATCGAACTAAATATATTAGTTTGACTATGAGGTTATGGTTAGTATTTATCGTGGATTAAATTGTGACTAGTTGTCCTCGCAGGACACATCTTAGGTCGTGTAGGCTATATAAAATGTAGGCTGAGTAGCCTATAGTGAAAACGAAGATCTCTGGTAAAGTGAACTTTCTGCAGAAGGATTGAACGATTTTTCCAGACCGCTTTGCACTGCCAAAGACAAAACTTTTTGCTGAGAACAAAAATCATGCCGGACAGTACCGTACAAGTTTAGGCATCCGACTCTTTGGCCTATAGTGGCAATCTATAAGGCCTATAAAGACCAGCTTTTTTCCTAAGGGGTATTCTCGCCGTTCCCCGAGGACTCCGCAGTCACTCCTCGCGGACTCCGCGTATGGAAAACGATAACACGGGTAATGCTTCCAACATGGATTTTGTTCGAAAAAAAAAATGCAGTTTTTTGCAGTAAGTCTGGATCCACTTTATTTGTGGTTTTGATTACTGATTGTTTTTTATTAATATTACATAGCACCAACACTACAAAAATTGATTCCCCTCCGAATCTGAAAGGGAGTCGTTTTTATAGACGTATTCTCGCCGTTCCCCGAAGACTCCTCGGGTAATCAAGGGGAATGCCGAGAATAGAAGGAATCACTCCAGGCGGACTCCGCGTACGGAAAACAAAGAGAACATCTCGGATGATTCCAAAATGGATTTTGTTGGGGAAACAAAAAAAAATATACAGTGACGAAATTAGTTTGGATCCGCTTTATTCTTGGTTTTATTTATCTTGGTTTAAAAATGTCAAGACGGAGGGCATCGAACGATCGATGTGCCTTCGAACATTGCATGTTACCGGACGGTCGAAAGACATTAGACTAGGCAATGTGTGATCTTTGTCAAGAATGGTTCCACATGTCTTGTGTCGGAGTACGACCGGAAGAGATGGACGAAGAAGACCCGTATCTTTGTTTAAACTGTTCATAAATTATTTGTTCTTTTGTTTTCTTTTTCATTTATTCTCAAAGTTGGTTCTAGTTTATATTTATTTTTGACCCCCTTGATTTGACGAACGAGTTACAATGTAATTTCCACCTGTTTGTTTTGAATTCGCACTTTTTTCAGTTATTTTTGCTTTCTGCTGCCTAGTTTGTACGTTTTACCCACGACCGTTCACCATTATTTGACCAACGAGTTACAATATAATTGCTAGCTATTTGTTTTGACTTCGCGTTTCTTTCAGTTTTTTGCATTCTGCTGTCTTAGTTTGTATGTTTTATTTTAAGGTCGCAATTATTATGTTTTCGACCCACGACCGACCACCGTGATTTGACCAACGAGTTACAATATAATTTCCACTTGATTGTTTTGAATTCGCACTTATTCAGTTTTTTTGCTTTCTGTTGTCTAGTTTGTATGTTTTATTTTAAGTTCGCAATTGTTTTTGTTTTCGACCCACGAGCGACCACCATGATTTGAACAACGATTACAATATAATTTCTAGCTGTTTATTTTTAATTCGCATTTATTTCAGTTTTTTGCATTCTGCTGTCTAGTTTGTATGTTTTATTTTATGTTCGCAATAGTTTTTTTTGGCCCACAACCGACCTCCATGATTCGACCAACAAGGTGCAATAAAAGTTTTGGCTGCTTAGTTATACGTCAGATTTCATTTTTGAAATGATGCGTGCGAAACTTCACTTTCGTTGCAGTTTTGAAGCGGCTACCTCGGCGGCTACAAACAAGGTTCATACGGATTCTGCTATCAAATGGGGCAATGTATTCAATTGAAAAGCTTGCAACAGTACTACGGTAGCGTCCCAGCGACTTATTATTGGTTACGATCGTTACTATTCTTGTTATTATTGCCGTTCCAGAACCCGCCGTAATTTGTAAATTGGCTCCTCTCTCTTATTATTTTCGACCGTTATCGGTACAATTTATCGATCGGTACAATTTACTTATGATGGCCGTGAGCATCATAAGTGGTAATAACTATCAGTTCTGCAGGAACTTACATAAGAGTGATGACGTATGTTCGCATTGTTATTATTTTCATTAAAGAGAGTGTGAGAACTACCACAATACAGTTCTTGCCCCTCCTTTTATCATCGTAACTTGTTATAAATTCACTGGAACGCTACCATCGATAGAGGGGAAAACGCAGATAGCTAGGTCTTGAGTCTTATATCAGTTTCACCCATCTGACAGCTAATGTCACCTTTACACTTATCGCATCCGTTGTTTTCCATTTTGTGTCGCGAATCTTATGGCTAAAGTAATTTCCCAGAACATCCTAGTAAATCTGCGGCTATATGGCACTATGATTACAAAAGAAGTAAAAAACGTAGAACATAAACAAAGAAACAAGTGTTGAGAAAACAAATAAGAACGTAGTCCCTAATTTTAACAGGTGGTTATAATAATTAAGTATTATAGGCCAAACATGCTGGAGAAAAGAAACTGACCCCAAGGCCGAATAATGTGCGAAGCTCCAACTTGATACCTGTGATGAAATACATGAGTTATGACCCCCAAAGTATGGGCAGATAAAGAAAAAAATGTTCAATAAAAACAGACAATTTAGGAACATTCGCGTCAGTGTGAACCCATTCACAAGAACAGACACAAATGTAAATTTGCTCATGTTCGAGCAGTACGAAGGAGCCTCACGAAACCCTTTCGAAGCAAGTTTATCCAGGAGGCAGGACACGGGAAATACAAAGCGCGGTTGAGATGGTTACAACGCTTGAAAAGGACAGGAAGATTTGGCTCTGAAGACGCTGGAATAGCTCATTCAAGTTGGAAGGTAAATTCTTTTTGTTATTTGCACATCGGCAAAGGCTTCGTAAAATCTCACAGTCTCTCAGCTGAAAATATCAAGATACGCCCAAGTGCCTAGATTATTCTGAAAGCGAAATTCCGTTCTTCAATCGCTGTGCATCTTCCGTCGCGTAATGAGACTCGGACCTAGTTGGTGGTAAGTTCGTAGATGAAGACTGAGGTAGATAGAAACGTTTCAGATTTGCTTTCATATTTTGCATTGGGAGAGATATCGTGGTTCTGTCGGGCGAAAGAGCCAATTTTAGAAAGCAGATTAAAGTTGCCTTTTTCTTGTGTAGTTTCATTGGGGTGTCACTGTAGTTTGATGTACTATTGTTTTAGTGATGAAGGTACATGATGTCGAATGGACGAATAAAGCGGTACACGGTACTTTCACAACTAAACAAAAGTGGGTCAAAACTACAGCAGAACTACACCCGAAAAATGTAACTTATGTCTCTTTGGCGAATCGGGTTCTTAAACATAAAAAGTCAAGCCCGAATTTGTAAACTGCTGTCGGGCCAGGACCAAAAATTTTCTTACGTTCCGTAAATCAAGATTTTGTTTTTTTAAATGCAAAAACCGACCTGATTTTCTTCTTATTTCTGAGTAAGCATGTCTTTAACCTCAAAAGTTACTTTTTTGCAGTAAATTCAGAAACATCTACTTTGTGTCTATTTTATGGCCACTATTTTGTCACTTTTTTCAATGGACAGATTTGTGATTTCATTGGTAGTCTTTACTTTTCTTAGGATCGCAAAAAGGCGCTCTGCTCCTCGGCACTCCACCAAATTCCGGCGCATTTCGTAGTGTTCTCTATTTAGAAGAACGGTCTGTGATTTATTTGACAATTAGGCCTGGAATTTCTGGGATCTGAAACACACTAAAGGCTAGAATTTGTATGATAAGTAGTTAGATCTTGCCAGAAAAAGGCAGAATAAAGAAATTTGTGTACCTTAGTTCAGGCATTGGAGGCTGTCCACTTTAGTGAAAGCTAAAATGAAAAGCTACAGCAAACAAAAGTAGGCTAGGCTATTTTTCATGTCAAGAGACGTGCTTATTCCTGAAGTACTGCAATCCCAAGTAAAAAAAGAACAGCAACCAGCTGAAGTTACCGTAAATGGTAAGGAATGAGAGCTAAATGAATGCGACTTAAATTACCAAACTTCGTAACTGAGTTGATGCAAATAATGAATTGGTATTATACCGAAAAACTAACTAAAAACATAAGGAACAGATCGAGAGCAGTATTACAACCGATTTTCGTAACGGAATAAGACTCTTGTTAAAACCACCTAAAGTCTAGTAATAGAAATGGACTAAAGAAAAATCCGATGAATTACTGTGTTCGGTAACGAATCAGAACCAAATGAATCTCACCGAATTTAATTATGAAACGGACTGACCAAATGCGACCAAATTACCGAATTCGGTAGAGAATGAGACCAAATAAAATGGTTAAATCACAGAATTGACACATGGACGGACCGAATGCGGCAAAATCGATGCGTACTGAACAAGAGTTTGGATGAATTATGGAAGTCGGTCACGAATCAGAACTAAATGAATCTGATTAATGACCGAATAGTGAAATAGACCAACCAAATGATACAGACTTGGAACCAAATTCGGTAAATAATGAGACCAAATAAACAGGGTAAATCACCGAATTTACGCAAGGTCGGACGGAACCCGGCGAAATCGATGCGGACTGAACAAGAGTTGGATGAATTATTGAATTTGGTCACAAATCAGAACCAAATGAATCTGATTAATGACCGAATTATGAAATGGACTGACCAAACAGTGACGGACTTGCCCAATTTCGAAATGTGGGGAAAAATGATTTGATGGTTTAGACCGAATTTTTTGCTTTCGCCAAAAATTTGAACGAATGCCCAAAGCATAGGGGGCGCTGCCCCCCCCCCCCTTGGGATGCCCCTGATTGTATTTGGTGGTACTGTAAAACTAAAAGTATTAGTGCCTTTCTAGGATTTTCATCAGAGCTGAAACAAATACAACATCAGTGCACTGGCATGAAGATCCAATTCAAGAAGATGCTGGGAAGATATACCATTCAGTGGCAATAGCATATTTGGCAATGAGAAAGATTGATCTCACTTCCTCCTTACCTTCCACAGGCTCTCCCTCTGAGTAATTTAAACCATCACTACACTCTTCTTCGTGGTCTAGGAAGCTTTCTTGGTCTGAGAACTCGCTGAAACAGGAAGTACATCTGATAGGCATCTTCAAGAAATTATCCCCAGCACGACACACGTGGCATTAGCTGTTCGAATAAACTGCCTTTCGCTGAAAGACTATAACTTTTTACGCCATCTGCTGGACAGATGACGTTTGTGCACTAGATGACCCTATCAACCGTCTGGGAATTTTCGTAATTTATTACAGCGGGGGCACCATTGAGCATTATGATATGATATTAGCATTATGATATATCGAACTAAATATATTAGTTTGACTATGAGATTATGGTTAGTATTTATCGTGGATGAAATTGTGACTAGTTGTCCTCGCAGGACACATCTTAGGTCGTGTAGGCTGTATAAAATGTAGGCTGAGTAGCCTATAGTGAAAACGAAGATCTCTGGTAAAGTGAACTTTCTGCAGAAGGATTGAACGATTTTTCCAGACCGTTTTGCACTGCCAAAGACAAAACTTTTTGCTGAGAACAAAAATCATGCCGGACAGTACGTACAAGTTTAGGCATCCGACTCTTTGGCCTATAGTGGCAATCTATAAGGCCTATAAAGACCAGCTTTTTTCCTAAGGGGTAATCTCGCCGTTCCACGAGGACTCCGCAGTCACTCCTCGCGGACTCCGCGTATGGACAACGATAACACGGGTAATGCTTCCAACATGGATTTTATTCGAAAAAAATGCAGTTTTTTGCAGTAAGTCTGGATCCACTTTATTTGTGGTTTTGATTACTGACTGTTTTTTATTAATATTACATTGCACCAACACTACAAAAATTGATTCCCCTCCGAATCTGAAAGGGCGTTTTTATAGACGTATTCTCGCCGTTCCCCGAAGACTCCTCGGGTAATCAAGAGGAATGCCGAGAATAGAGGGAATCACTCCAGGCGGACTCCGCGTACGGAAAACAAAGAGAACATCTCGGATGATTCCAAAATGGATTTTGTTGGGGAAACAAAAAAAATATGCAGTGACGAAATTAGTTTGGATCCGCTTTATTCTTGGTTTTATTTATTCTGATTTTTTTCATTAATTTGATATTGCGGTAACACCAGGAAAAATTGGACCCCCTCCGAATCTTGGTGATGGTGACGATGAAGACCCTACCGATGAAAAAAAAACGCAGGGACTCCTCAAAAGTAGTCCTCGGGGAACTGCGAGCATGCATGCTGTTCCTGGCTAATTTAGAGTGAATTTTGCGACATAAGGACTCCACTTGAGGAGTCCCCGCGTTTTTGTTTGTCTAAGGGACTAACTCCCCTGACATCCCCACGGGCGGGGAATGCTCCGATTGTCATCACCATCATCAATAAGGACTCCATTTCAGATTCAGAGGGGAATCAATTTTTGCTGGTGGAGGTGTAATGTAAAATTAATCTAGAACAATCAGAATAAAACAAAACCAAAAATAAAGTGGATCCAGGCTAATGTCGTCAACTGAATATTTCTTTTTAGAAGAAATTCATTTTGGAAGTATTCCCCGTGTCTCGTGGTTTTCCGTACGCGGAGTCCGCTTGGAGTCACTCCCTCTATTCTCGCGGTTTCCTTCGATTCCCGAGGAGTCCTCGGTGAACGGAGAGAATACGCCTATAGGACACAACTCGTGCAACAAGAAACGCAAAACATTGCGCTTTTACGCAGTACCAGTCAAATTTCAACTCATTCGACTAAACGCATGCGGTTTTGGGGGAAAAGGAAGGAAACAAATATGTGTTGATTCCAAGACGAAAAGTTAATCTGCGCCTTTGTATGAAAGAAAACAATGTAATCCTTGGATGTTTTAACACTAATATCTTCCGAGTAAACTGACAGAAGACTTCCGCTGTTTCTATCCTCTATCCAGTTCCCTTGCCTTTGAGTGGAAAAACTTGGCAAAAAACTTACATAATCGGTCTCTTGTGACAAACGTCTAAATGTAAAAACACTGTAAAACTTTTTTTTAAGTATTTGCTACTGGGATTATTCTTGTTTTATACAATAGCACAAACGAGATTTTCGGGTTTTTTTCTTGATCAGCTAGTTACCCCTCCAAGAGGATGTGCGAGGGATAAATAAATTTCGGATATTTTCGGTTGCACTTCCGGCAAACCGTCCTCAGCAAAAAACAAAAAAACTGAATCATAAAATCCACCACAATCACAACCGGAAAACGATGCGGAACCAACAGACAATAAGACGACATGTAACTAAAGACCAGAAGAACGGTGAGGACTGAACGACATGCAGATAAAAATAAAATAACGAAAGATAAAATGAAAAGTGTATATGTACAAATCTGTGATTATTTACAATTCTGAGTGCAGAAGCTTTCACCCAGAAAACGGCCCACTCCAAAAATCGATAATACGTTTGACCACTTTGAATAAAAACTTCCACAGAATTTTCTGTGGATTTTTTTTTTCTCTGAGGACGGTTTGCCGGAAGTGCAACCGAAATATCCGAAATTTATTTATCCCTCGCACATCATCTTGGAGGGGTAACTAGCTGATTAAGAAAAAAAAACCGAAAATCTAATTTTTTGCTAATGTATTTGAAATGAATGGCCAGCTTGGCTTCAAACCTTATATTAATCTTGCCTTCATTGAGGTAAGATTATTCCTAATTCGGATTAATATTATCCCGGTAGATACTGCATCCTTATTCGGAGAATTTTTGACAGTGAAGTCTGACGTGTTTTCTCTTTTCCAGTTGACATTTTTCTCTGAGGACGGTTTGCCGGAAGTGCAACCGAAATATCCGAAATTTATTTATCCCTCGCACATCATCTTGGAGGGGTAACTAGCTGATTAAGAAAAAAAAACCGAAAATCTCATTTTTTGCTATTGTATTTGAAATGAATGGCCAGCTTGGCTTCAAACCTTATATTAATCTTGTCTTCATTGAGATAAGATTATTCCTAATTCGGATTAATTTTATCCCAGTAGATACTGCATCCTTATTCGGAGAATTTTTTTACAGTGAAGTCTGACATGTTTTCTCTTTTCCAGTTGACACCGTGATGGGTGAACAATTCGTGCAACGGAAGCTCCAGTAGATGACAAAAATGGAGGAAACTAGACCTACGTTACCTGGGCAACGTGAAGTGTTGCAGCAACCTTTGGTCCGCTTCGCCTACTAAAGTGTTGCTCTAGCAACAATTTGGATTTGTTTCTCCGCTAACGGTTAAATGCTGAATTTGTTACCCCATCGAGATTTTCAAAATGGTACGTTCAAATCCAAAAAGATTTTTTTTTTTTTTTGAACTGATGACACACTCGGTAATCACATGGTTATCCCTTAGTGTTGAAAAAAAAAAACAGAATATCGGAAGTAGGGACTACATTCACTTTGCAGCCAGTTGAACTTTATCCTTTTCAGTCTTAGACATCGTGATTTGGAAACTTGGAACATTATCTTATATAACCTAGTTGGTTTTATAAAGCTATCTATAGCTTTTTAGTATCAAAATACCATAGATGCCACTCTACATATTATTGCGAAACTATGTCGGTGTTTTACATTATCATTTGTATCTGTTGCGTTAACACTTGGTTCTAGGTGACAGTGATACACCATCAGAGGCGTTACTATCCAAAATGTTTTTTTTTTTTTTTGGGGGGGGGGATGGGCGACTGTTTTCAACAACAAGACAGTTTGGAAAAAAGTCGACTGATTTTCAGAAAAACCGACTATTTTGACGAAAAATCGACTATTTTTCAGAAATCCCTGTTTCCATGAAAAAAATCAACTGTTTGTACGGTTATTTTTTACCGACTGGCCGACAGTATTAGCCCCAGTCGTGACGCCCCTGTACATCATTACCATAAACCATTCTAGCATCTCATGAAAATGACAATAATGTTAGTAACCGATTCTTCAACGATGACTTATCTTAAAAAACACCGGAAACAAAGTAGGTACACAAACTAGGAAAAATCGGAAACCCCTCATTGACGAAGATGATTATGGTGCAATGGCCGGTTGTTACTTACAAGTCCCTTACTTGTCTCACAGTTGGGTTCCGCCTATTCTTTGTCTGAGTGTGTACCCTACCACTAAAGTTGTCAACCCCTCAAAGACTTAATTCTAAGTCACCGAGATAGACCATGGAGACTAATTTTCTTACCCTCAGATTTAAAGAGTAAATAAAATGTGCACTAATTTGCACTAGTTTCTAGCCCCTCATGAACCCCTTCTAGCAACCGATTCCTGACAAGTCCATCTACCCGTGATAGACATATTAGCAAATTGTTCTCAATTCAAATACACCAGAAACAAATAATAGGACTAATAGGTGCACCAATTAGCAAAAGTCACAAGCCCCTCATCGCCGAAGTCGGTAGGGACTAAATTGACTTTGCAGCCAGTTGAACTTTATCCTTTTCGATCGTAGACACCGTGACTGGTGAAAACTTGGAACATTATCTTATATAACCTAGTTGGTATTATAAAGTTACCTGTAACTTTTCAGGATCAAAATACCAAACACGCCACTCAGCTAATTATTTCTAAACTCTGTCGTTGTTTTATATTATCATTTGTATCCGTTGCGGTAACACTTAATTCTAGGTTACAGTGATTGATAGACCATCACCGTAGACCATTGCAGCATCTAATGAAAATGACAATGCTAAAGCAACCGATTGTTGAACGATGACGCGAACCACTTTTCTTATCATCGAAAACACCGGAAACAAAATAGGTGAACAAACTACGAACAGTCGGAAACCCCTCACCGCCGAAGTTGATTATGGTCTAACAGCCGATTGTTACTTACAAGTCCCTGACATGTCTCACAATTGGGTTCCGCCTGTTCTTTGTTTGAGCGTGTACCCTACCACTAAAGTTGTCAACCCCTCAAAGACTTAATACTAAGTTACAGTCATAGACGAAGGAGACTAATTTTCTTACCCTCAGATATATAGAGGTCAAATAGAATGTGCACCAATTTGCATAAGTTTCTAGCCCCTCATGAAGCCCTTCTAGCAACAGATTCTTACTTAAAAGTCCGTCTCCCCGTGATAGACATTATTCTCACGATCAAATACACCGGTGACCGGACACAAATATTAGAATTAATAAGTACACCAACTACCAAAAGTTGCTAACCCCTCATTGCCGAAGATGACTATGGTCTAACAGCCGACTGTTGCTTACAAGTACTCTACATATCTCACGATTGGGACCCGCCTATTTTTGTGATTACTAAAAGTAATGAGACAGGCGAGTACTCCATAATAGAAATCTGGAACGAGGCTATAAATGAAATAATATTTAAGTTTTCAGTCCCTTATTAATAAAAAAAAACAAATTTGAACAAAATACAGAAAAAAAACTTCCCTGTCGTCGCCCCAATCGTACTGTAAAAACAGAGGCCGCGTCAAAAATTAAATCTCAGGACTAGTTTTTCTTTACAGTGGTATTTGAAAGTAATTTGCCCTAATAAGATATTTATAGTCGGTAGAAGCTTCAGTTATTTATTACAGGTTTGTTTCCTTCCCCGATGTTGACACAGAAGAATGACAGCCTGACGAGGACCCTTGCCAAGAAGAGCCGAAATATCGCTAATGTGTATCCGTTGTAAACATTGTTTGAATACACGTTTCAAAGTCAGCTTCGGCTCAAAGAATATTTACCTATTTTTGGTTTCAGTGTGTACCTCACTACTAAAGTTGTCAACCCCTCCAAACTTTCATACTGGTGTATCTCATGAAGAAATGTGTGTGCCAAAAAATAGATGCCATATACTTTGATCAACTCATCGAGCTCTACCGGATGCCGTTGAAAAAAATTATACCGGTAATTGTGCAAAAGTTGACTTGTTTGCAGTAGGCCAACCGTCTAACATCACCCAATCTCAGGAATCAGCTCAAATTGCTATTTTATATCCTTCCAGTTTCCGTTTTACCAATTTTTACACGGCAGTGTCTATCATTCCCGGACCTGGAACTGATACCTCAAAAGCTAAAAGTACTCGACCGGTCGAGTACGCTGCCACACAGGAGCTAATAATACTCGACCAGTCGAGTAATAAGGGTTATAGGAGCTATTAGTACTTGACCAGTCAAGGAATCGAGCCTCCAGTCGCTATTAGTACTAGACTGGTCGAGTACTTGTGTCTTAGGAAGCTAAAAGTACCTGACCGTATGGAACTTGTAGACAGGAAGGAACAGGTTGAGTAATTACTACCATAGGAGCAATCTTGCCTCGACCATACAAATGAAATCCGGAGAGTTGTAAGACCGAGGAAGCAACCCCCCCAGGGACTAATAGTACTTGGCCATGTAATTGGTTCAGTAAGTCGAGTATCCACGGCAATGGCAGCTATGAGTACTCGACATGAAAAGAAGGATAGATGGGTCGAATATTTGACATTACAGGAGCTGTTCGTACTCGACCTAATATTACTAATAAGAGGTCAAGTATTCAGGGTGGTGAGGGCTAAACATACTCGGCCTGTTGAAGGAGGATTGGTAGGTCGAGTACTTGACGCCCTAGCAGCTCTTCGTACTCGACCTAATATTACCAATAAGAGGTCAAGTATTCAGAGTGGTGAGGGCTAAACATGCTCGGCCTGTTGAAGGAGGATTGGTAGGTCGAGTACTTGACGCCCTAGCAGCAGTTCGTACTCGATCTAATATTACTAATAAGAGGTCAAGACGGTCAAGTATTCAGGGTGATGACTGCTAAAAATACTCGACTTCGAAGGAGGATTCGTAGGTCGTGTATTTGATTGCAAAGGCCGTATCCAGGGGGGTAGGGGGTTGAACCCCCCCCCCCCCCGAAATATACAAAAAATAATAATTTGTATATGCTTTTCCCTCTGATCTATGTGTTTCTTGTACTTATTTGTCCGACCAGCAGGTACAACCCCCCCCCCCCCCCCCCCGAAATAAATTCCTGGATACGGGCCTGCTGATGGCATATCAATTATTTGTACCCGGCCTCTATTAACAAGACCAAAGGTTTCGATGGGATCCCAAAAATTCAATATCTGATCCAGACAACTGGGTCTTGTCTTAGCCAGATCCAGTCTTCGCCAGACTCCTTGAACATTTTTACAATTAAAATTCAGAAACAGATTAAGGCCAAATAGCTAATCACCTGAGAAAACCAAGTTCAGATTTGGATTCAGCATGTGTGTTTACCCCTATAAGTCATATCTGTTTTGACGAAAACTTCCTGCCACTTCTGGCAATTTCCCGGTTCCGGCCGAACTCCAGAACTACTTGTCCGGCGAAAAAAGAAAGCTCAAAGACGAAATCAGGGTATCTTCTTTCCCCAGTAATGAACATCTAATCAACTTCAAATAGAAATTTAGCTTATAACAAATTTTCCGATTCCAGCCGGATTCCGGTCGAACTATATGTCCGGGTAAAATACGATTGTCACACAGGGACTCAGCATTTCTTCTTACCCCTAAATCGCTTATCTAATCAACTAGAAATAAAACTTTGACTTCCAACAGTTTTCCGGTTTTGGCCGGATTCCGGACGAACTACATGTCCGGGTAGAAACTTGTTTTCACATAAGTGTTCAGCATGTCTTCTTGCCCTAAATCGAGAATCCAATCAATTCCAAATTAAACTTTTAATTTTGACAAACTTTCCGGTTTGGGCCGGATTCCGGTCGAAATACTTGTCCGTCGAGAAAATAGTTTTCACCATCGTCTTCAGCATGTCTCCCTACCTCTAAATCGAACATTTAATCAACTTCAAATAAAACTTTTACTTTCAACAAACTTTCCGGTTTGGGCCGGATTCCGGGCGAAATACTTGTCCATCGAGAAAATAGTTTTCACCATCCTCTTCAGCATGTCTTCCTACCCCTAAATCGAACATCTAATCAATTTCAAATAAAACTTTTACTTTCAACAAACTTTCCGGTTTGGGCCGGATTCCGGGCGAAATACTTGTCCGTCGAGAAAATAATTTTCACCATCGTCTTCAGCATGTCTTCCTACCCCTAAATCGAACATCTAATCAACTTCAAATAAAACTTTTACTTTCAACAAACTTTCCGGTTTTGGCCGGATTCCGGGCGAACTACTTGTCCGATGACATAATGGTTTTCACCATCGTGTTCAGCATGTCTTCTTACCCCATAATCGACTATCACATTAGCTGTTTCAAAATATTTTGTTTGTCCCTTAATTTCAATCCCCTCCCCCACCCCTAAATGTAGAGCTACAAAGCCCATCTACGAACTTGACTGGTCCGACGACCCAACGAACCTTCTCACCAAGTTTCATCAAAATATCTCATTCCCTTCGAGAGTTATCGTGCTTACAGACGGACGGACGGACGGACGGACGGACGGACGGACGGACGGACGGACGGACGGACAGACGGACAACTTTTGCGATGTCATAGGTATCCCTCCACTTACGTTTTGGGATCCCAAAAATGGGAAGTCGAGTATTGGAGGGGTGGTAGTTATTAGTACTTGACAAGTACTACAACAAGTATTTTGTCAAGTATTTGACGTCTCAGCAGTTATTCATACTTGACCTAGTATGATAATTAGAGGTAGAGTATTGATGAGTGTGCTAGCTATTGATTATCGACCTAATCAATCACGGCCGGGGGCGGATCCAGCCTTCCGTTCTAGGGGGGGCGATTCTTACCGAAAAGAGTGGGGGTAGTGTCCTTTTTGTCGGCCACAAGGCTGATTTTTTTGCGTTTTAAGTGTCCCTGTCGGTCTCTTATTTGACGAAAATGCGGTTTTCATATATTACAATAATGGTAAAAACTGTACTTGATCAACTGACAACTGTTTACAAGAAAAGTTCAAGCTCCTGGCTCCACTTGTAAAAAGATTTTAGAGTCTAGTTACAGTAGTTAGAACATGCGTTAATGCAGACTTCCGTGCAGTAAATCAAAACAAAAAATTACAGCCAGTCTAGGGGGGGGCGATCGCCCCCCTCGCCCCCCCTCTGGATCCGCCCCTGATCACGTCGTGTAAAGTGCATTCACCCTACGGGTCGAAAGTGATCTCGGTTACGTCGCAAGAAGTTGTAATGATCTTGTGCTCGGTGGATTCTCGTTTTGCTCGAGTAAATTAGGTCGAGTACATATAGCTGCTGAGACGTCAAATACTCGACTCGACCTATCAATGCCTCATTTATTAGGTTGAGTATAGTAATAGCTAGCCCCACCTTAAATACTCTGCCAAGTTGATTACGAATAGTGGCTAGGGAGTCAATTACTCTACCAACCAATCCTTCTTCAATAGCTCGAGTGCTTAGCCGTCACCACCGTGAATACTTGACCTCCTGTTAGAAACATTAGGTCGAGTACAAACAGCGCTCAGCGCGTCAAGTACTCGACCTACCAATCCTCCTTCAACATGTTGAGTAGTTTTAGCCGTCACCACCCTGAATACTTGACCTCTTATTGGTAATATCAGGTCGAGTACAGACAGTGGCCTGGGGCTTCAAGTAGGGGAGCTCGGGGTTGTATCGGACATGGGGTTGGTCTGGACACCCGCGAAATAAATGTTAAAAGTTGTCGCTCAAATCGGAAAAAACAAGACCAAAGGTTTCGATGGGATCCCAAAAATTTAATATCTGATCCAGACAACTGGGTCTTGTCTTAGCCAGATCCAGTCTTCGCCAGACTCCTTGAACATTTTTACAACTAAAATTCAGAAACAGATTAAGGCCAAATAGCTAATCACCTGAGAAAACCAAGTTCAGATTTGGATTCAGCCTGTTGTTTTTACCCCTATAAGTCATATATATAGGTCAGAAAAGTTTGACGAAAACTTCCTGCCACTTCTCCCAATTTCCCGGTTCCGGCCGAACTCCAGAACTACTTATCCGGCGAAAAAAGAAAGCTCAAAGACGAAATCAGGGTATCATCTTTCCCCAGTAATGAACATCTAATCAACTTCAAATAGAAATTTAGCTTATAACAAATTTTCCGATTCCAGTCGGATTCCGGTCGAACTATATGTCCGGGTAAAATATGATTGTCATACAGGGACTCAGCATCTCTTCTTACCCTAAATCGCTTATCTAATCAACTAGAAATAAAAATTTGACTTCCAACAGATTTCCGGTTTTGGCCGGATTCCGGACGAACTACATGTCCGGGTAGAAAATTGTTTTCACATAAGTGTTCAGCATGTCTTCTTGCCCTAAATCGAACATCTAATCAACTCCAAGTAAAACTTTTAATTTTGACAAACTTTCCGGCTTGGGCCGGATTCCGGTCGAAATACTTGTCCGTCGAGAAAATAGTTTTCACCATCGTCTTCAGCATGTCTTCCTACCTCTAAATCGAACATCTAATCAACTTCAAAATTAAACTTTTACTTTCAACAAACTTTCCGGTTTGGGCCGGATTCCGGGCGAAATACTTGTCCGTCGAGAAAATAGTTTTCACCATCGTCTTCAGCATGTTTTCTGACCCCTAAATCGAACATCTAATCAATTTCAAAGAAAACTTTTACTTTCAACAAACTTTCCGGTTTGGGCCGGATTTCGGGCGAAATACTTGTCCGTCGAGAAAATAATTTTCACCATCGTCTTCAGCATGTCTTCCTACCACTAAATCGAACATCTAATCAACTTCAAATAAAACTTTTACTTTCAACAAACTTTCCGGTTTTGGCCGGATTCCGGGCGAACTACTTGTCCGATGACAAAATAGTTTTCACCGTCGTCTTCAGCATGTCTTCCTACCCCTAAATCGAACATCTAATCAACTTCAAATAAAACTTTTACTTTCAACAAACTTTCCGGTTTTGGCCGGATTCCGGGCGAACTACTTGTCCGATGACAAAATAGTTTTCACCATCGTGTTCAGCATGTCTTCTTACCCCATAATTGACTATCACATTAGCTGTTTCAAAATATTTTGTTTGTCCCTTAATTTGAATCCCCTCCCCCACCCCTAAATGTAGAGCTACAAAGCCCATCTACGAACTTGACTGGTCCAACGACCCAACGAACCCTCACACCAAGTTTCATCAAAATATCTCGTTCCCTTCGAGAGTTATCGTGCTTACAGACGGACGGACAGACGGACGGACGGACGGACGGACGGACAGACGGACAACTTTTGCGATGTCATAGGTATCCCTCCACTTACGTTTTGGGATCCCAAAAACATAACATCTGGCTTCTAGTAAACTAACTTCGTACCAAAGTTTCATGGTAAATACTTTTCTGTTTTTTAGCTCATGGTAGGTTATAAAGCTGTACCAAGAGGATTTGTGGTAACTGGATGGCGATTAAACGGTAAGATATGGCTTACCGATCAGGGTTTATAGCCTGCGTAGTATTTTCGACATGAGTCACTTAATTTTCCTCTGGTACCATTTTGTCATTTTAGTCAGGGTGGGGTCGGTCGGACAGTCTTTGCCTACTGATACCCCATAAAAACCCGAAACATGAGTTGGAAAAATACAAAAGATATTATCAGAATCCTTACCGTGTTATTTGCGAACAGAATCAGTTATCAAAATCGAGAAAAATTAACGCTAAAAAGGGTAAGCCACAACCAAAGAAAGTTTGTGCTACAATAAAGTAAAAGATAAAAAAAAGTGTGCTTTTAATAAAATTAAATATTTACGACATTTTCAAGGAGGAGAGAAAAACGCGAATTCTCATTCTGAAGTTCAGTTTGGGAAAAGGTCAAACCAATGTGTTTCTTATGTGGCAAAGTCGATCAAGAAGGGAGATTCCGTTGAAAGAAAATAGGTCGAGGGGCGTGAATATATTCTTTCTGTGGCAGAGGGCGACTAAAACTATCTTTGTGTAGAATCTTTACTGACATAAGTTTAAAGTTACCAGCCCCTGTAATTGCTAGGTTAACTTAAAGTACTCATGAAGGATTTTCATTTTAATGCAACTTCGCCAATTGAAACATGTGTTTTATTTAGTTTAGTATGTACTTTTGAGGTGTAAGATCATCGGTGTCAAGCGTCATACCTATGACATCGCAAAAGTTGTCCGTCTGTCCGTCCGTCTGTAAGCACGATAACTCTCGAAGGGAACGAGATATTTTGATGAAACTTGATGTGAGGATTCGTTTGGTCGTCGGACCAGTCAAATTCGTAGATGGGCTTTGTAGCCCTACATTTAGGGGTGGGGAAGGGGTTTCAAATTAAGGGGCAAACAAAATATTTTGAAAAAGCTAATGTGATAGTCGATTATGGGGTAAGAAGACATGCTGAACACGATGGTGAAAAACCATTTTGTCATCGAACAAGTAGTTCGCCCGGAATCCGGCCAAAACCGGAAAGTTTGTTAAAAGTAAAAGTTTTAGTTTAAGGTGATTGGATGTTCGATTTAGGGGTAGGAAGAAATGCTGAAGACGATGGTGCAAACCATTTTCTCGACGGACAAGTAGTTCGCCCGGAATCCGGCCCAAGCCGGAAAGTTTGTTAAAATTAAATGTTTTAGTTGATGTTGATTAGATGTTCGATTTAGGGCAAGAAGACATGCTGAACACTTACGTGAACAAATTTTCTATCCGGATATGTAGTTCGCCCAGAATCCGGCCAAAACCGGAAAATTGGTAGGAGTTAAAGTTTTATTTCTAGTTGATTAGAAAACCGATTTAGGGGTAAGAAGAGATGCTGAATCCGTGTTTGACAATCACATTTTACCCGGACATATAGTTCGACCGGAATCCGGCTGGAGTCGGAAAATTTGATTCAATTTTTATTTGAAGTTGACTAGATGTTCATTATTGGGGAAAGAAGATACCCTGAGTTCATTTTTGAGCTTTCTTTTTTTCGCCGGACAATTAGTTCTGGAGTTTGGCCGAAATTGGGAAATTGGTTGTAGTGGCAGGAAGTTTTTCTCAGATGATTAGCTATTTGGCCTTAATCTGTTTCTGAATTTTAATTGTAAAAATGTTCAAGGAGTCTGGCGATGACTGGATCTGGCTAAGACAAGACCCAGTTGTCTGGATCACATATTGAATTTTTGGGATCCCATCGAAACCTTTGGTCTTGTTCTCGTTAGTAGTACAACCCCCTATGTTAATCCGAGATACGGGGGTTTCATCTTGGTTGTATCTCCCAAACTATGAGTGGGAGGAAATTGCGATACGCACCGTTCGACGCAGAATTTTCCGGCGAGTAGAACTGTGTCAAAAAGTCGAAATAGCAAATTTGACCCGATACACGGTTTCCGCTTGACACCGACGATATTTTCATTTGCACTTTTTAATATGTTTAAATAAAGTCGGTTAAAAAATAGTACATTAAAGATAATGTCCGAACCAACCCGGGGCCTGTCCGAATCAACCCTATGAGTACGGGGTTGGTTCGGACAAATTGAAAAACAGAAAAAAAAAGTTTTATAAAACACCTGATGTAGAAAAAAATCTGAAAAAATACCAGCTATTCTCTCAGACATTCTACTGCTTTGACAACAAAACGATGTAAATCCGCCAAGAAATGATGGCCTAGCAAGAAAAGGAAAATTAGTGTTCGGGTCAACCCTGAGCTACCCTACTAGACCTACCAATCCTTCTTCAACAGGTAGAGTATTTTCAGCCGTCAGCGCCCTGAATACTTGACCTCTTATTGGTTATATTAGGTCGAGTACGAACAGCTGCTAGGGCGTCAAGTAACTCGACCTACCAATCCTCCTTCACTAGGTAGAGTAATTTTAGCCGTCAGCGCCCTAAATACTTGACCTCTTATTAGAAATATTAGGTCGAGTACGAACAGCTCCTGAGACATCAAATACTCGACCCATCTATCCTTCTTTTTAGGTCGAGTAATTTTAGCCGTCAGCGCCCTAAATACTTGACCTCTTATTAGAAATATTAGGTCGAGTACGAACAGCTCCTGAGACATCAAATACTCGACCCATCTATCCTTCTTTTTAGGTCGAGTACTAACAGCTGCCATTGCCGCGAATACTCGAGACCTTCTTAACCAATTACATGGTCTAGTACTATTAGTCCCTGGGGGGTTGGTTACTCGACCTTACAATTTTCCGGATTTCATTTGTATGGTCGAGGAAAGATAGCTCCTATGGTAGTAATTACTCGACCTGTTACTTCCTGAATCCAAGTTCCATACGGTCAGGTACTTTTAGCTTCCCAAGACACAAGTACTCGACCAGTCTAGTACTGATAGCGACTGGAGGCTCGATTCCTCGACTGGTCGAGTACTAATAGCTCCTATAAGCCTTATTACTCAACTGGTCGAGTATTTAGCTCCTATCAACTATCACATTATCTGATTACCTGAGATATAAATGCTTTTTGTCACTTCTGATTTTTAAACTATGATTAGATTTTTGTGAAGGTCGGATTCAAATCCGCAACCGAATACGCTGAGTGAACCCGCTGAATGAAATGAAATGAAGGGTTCGGAACTGGATTCGTACCTAGCCCTGGATTTGGATTCAAATCCTTTCATGACCGCATTCGCCCATCTCTGGTTATGACTCGAGGTTGCTGACCTTTCGAGTAGCCCTTTCTCGTTAGCGATAAATTCAGACCGTAACATCGGCATTAAATTCTAGAGTTCTTCCTGGTTCCGTGAAGTGCATCACAACCTTTCTGACTCTCAGATCGCAAGTAAAGCCATATTCTTTTAGGTTCATATTTTATCGAAGTTCAATGAGCCGTTCCCAGCGACGCGTCATCTAACGACCTACGAAAACATCTCTGCCGTTAAATACTTTGAACTGTTTCCGCTAGATCGCTGAGTACTTATTGTCCTAGTAAAGGCGACTTATTCAAAAAGTCTTCGTCACGCGCTTCAGAAATTGAGATATATTGTTTTAAATGTCTTTTACGTGTACTTCCTGTTCGAGGGACTTTTCAGATGAAGCCAGCCTCCTTGAGCACAAGCGAAGATGTTGCAAGAATGTTCTTTATATGAAGGAAGAACATACTAATGTAAAATTAGAAATGGAATCAAACTCAGTCTTTCTTAATCATAATATGGATAATAGTGACAACATTGTTCATCTCAAGGAAGAGCCTATTGCTGCTGTGAACATGGAAATGGAATCCACATTTCTTAATGGCAAGTAACCTTACTGACCATGGGTTTTCTAGAATTAGTTATACTGTTCTAGGGTAACTATCCTAGTTCCCAAACGATTTTCATGCTTACTGGCAGATTTCTTGAAAAAAAATCGCAATAAATATATCCGAGCAGATAGAAGAAAACTCTCACCAACTGATCATGCATTTTAAAACTGGCTTACTTACTGGTACGTGCCAGCTTTATACTTTGAAGCGGATGGTGGAAACAGTATCTTTTCTGGACCATAGTAGCATTTCTCAGTTTCCGAGTGCCAAGAGATGAGAATACCGTTCGGGATACCAATGTTCGAAAACTGATAGTTGGTTTGGCTTCGGAATGGCACACTGTATCGTTCTAGACGCAGCACCTGAGTAAACGTTAATTGAAGGTAAGCTGTGTTAATTTTCGTCTTTCCAACCATAATTTTACTTTGTAATTTTTATAACGCTGTTTACATACGATATTGAACTGCCTAGAATAAGATGTTTTCTTTGTATGGTTGAACTGCCGTTTCATTGTCGTTCTTGAAACAACAAACAAAGGCGGAAAGTCAGTTTCAGTATTTTTATTTTGTAATTATGCGCGAATTTCTTAATATTCTGGAAAAAAAATTTAACTTGTTAACCAGGTATAACTTTTCTCCAACAGGTACGTAATGCATATCCCTGTATGACCGAAGGTCAGATATATTATATGATCTTCACACAGAAAATTAGCGATGGAAATGGGAGGATGATACGAAGTCGTATCAGCCTCCAGACAGGATGATATGAAGTCATTAGTCTTCAAAGAGGGATGCTTGAAGTCATCAGCCTCTGATTTTTATTCAACGAAGTTATAACACGAGGTTTACTGAACACACAAGGCCTACTGAATTTCTGGTCTTCCCTTGAAATCGTCCATGGTACTGACCAAGCACAGTAAACCAAAATGATTGATTCAGAATCTCAGATCATGGAAACTGGAACCACTTGATCAAGGAATTATAAACAGTACCGATAAATAGTTTTTTCGCTAGATTTTGTATGAACTGATTTTCCGAGATGAAAACAAATTTATCGTGATTTTCAACTCTTTTTCACCCGTAAATTAAATATTGGCTTGAAACCCACTCCTTCGCCTTGATGTTAGGCTACGCGGCCCATCTGGAGTAGGCTACTTGGAGCGTGTTCCACCCTTCTAGCAATAGCTACCATTAGTTACTATTTCCGTTCCATCCTCACGAAAAGTTACTACGCTGACCGCTCCAACCTTGTCGGAATAGTAACTAATAGTTACTACTTGCTTACCATGCTCGGGAGCGTAGTAAGCGTAGTACTACGCATCTCTGTAACGTGATTGGTCGGATTCACCCCTGGCATGAAATCCTGCTGGAAAATAGAAAAACCGTTCCAGCCTTGACGGCAAAAAGCCAGAATTCGTGACGTCATGCGTAGTAACTACGATAATTAGGTTGGAACACGCTCTTGGTACTTGTACTTAAATCGTAGAGGTACTTGGCACAACATGCCCCGAACGTTCGTCCCACATATTCTTCTCGTTCGGATTCTTAAGCCGTATGTTCGAGAACCGGGATTGTTTTTCCGAATGATTTTTCTTCGACCGTTCGGGGACCGGAAATCTGTCGTTCGGATCGAAGTCCTGTCTTTCCGTTTTTGTAAGCAAAATTACTTGATAAACAATTTATTGGAGCTGTCCTAGACGATGAAACTGTAAAAACGGGCGGAAACCACAGAAATAGTGATTCAAAGACTTCGTTGGGAAACTGAAACACGCATGCAACCAGTTTCCGAACGAGTACCTTCGGCCAAAATCGTATAAATATGTTATAAGAAGCGACATTAATAAAGTGTTATATACATTTTGTAGAGAAGGATGCCCTCTTTCGAATGGTATCAAAATTTACCGTTAACAACTTATCAAAGCGGAAGCAAATGAATTGCAGAAGAGCTCTTTCCAAGGATCAGATTTACTTTCGGGTTCTTTTCTCATTTTTGAGCGCGAGTTGACGGAGGAACTTAACGAGTAGGACAAAAACGCACCATTACTCTACGGTAATAAGAGTGAATTTCAAAATTTTATCCCAGTGTGCTATCAGAAGTTGGAGGTTTTTCAATTTTTTTCCGAACATCGAACTCATTGAGAGGTAGGACGTTCGGGAACTAGGATAGTTACCCTATGGAGTTGTAAAATAACCGCAGTAACTGTTATCAGTGCATGCTACTAATAGCAAGACTGGATGCTACTATAGTAAGACAGGATTCTAGTGGATACTACTGCTTGAGATTGGCCCAGGCTGAGGCACATTATATGATAGTGTTCTATATTTTACATATCAATACATGCACATTTTGTGGATGACTATCATACAAGTACCCAGGCTGTATTTTTTCATCGGGTGTAGGTCAGCTCTAGGTTATTGCAAGGGGACTGAAGTTGATCTGGTCAGTTTTCTGCCTCGTAACTTCTACTAGATCAGTTTAACATGATCCCTGATATTGGATAGGCTGTGCTGCAATAGAGGTATATTTTATTATTTCGTTTTTTGGGTTACCATTGTATTTTCCCTCTTAAATAATGAAAAAGTAAGAACTTGAACTAATTGGCATCTTTTTCTATGCTACAGTAGAGGTTTTCTTTTTGTTGTGGCAGAAACTTTAAGTTTAAGTTGAGAAAAATAAATTACATCAGAATTACAAATGTGTTCATCTTTCTACCTGAGATATCTCAGCCTTGTTTTTGTTGTATGCTGCATGTTCACTTCTTGGCTGCACTGCAGTACTTTTGAAGAAGACGGCAGTGCTTCTCGAGAATTGCAGACCTGCTTACCGGCCAAGTTCATGCTTCCCTGTAAGATGCTGCTTCAACCAAGAAATAATTGTGCAGGCAATGAATCCCTAATATAAGGTTTGAAGCCAAGCTGACCATTCATTACGAATTAAATAGAAAACCGCGATTTTCGAATGTTGGTTCCGCATCGTTCTCCTGTTGTGATTGTGGTGGATTTTATAATTTAGTTTTGTTTTGTTTTTCGCTGAGGACGGTTTGCCGGAAGTGCAACCGAAATATCCGAATTTATATTTATCCCTCGCACATCATCCTAGAGGGATAATTAGCTGATCAAGAAAAAACCCCGAAAATCACGGTTTTCTATTTCTTTCGTAATGAATCCCTAAACGCATCTTGTGCTGAAGCAAAGAAGTGCTGCAGCAGCAATACGGTGAGGCACTTTTGCAACAAAATGGATGAATTAACAGGAAGAATATGAGTATTTTAATTAATGGCTTGTGACAATTTGGATAGGCTGTGGGGCCCAGCCCAATGTATAGGCCCAGCCCAGTGGTGGGTTGGGCTTATCAAAAGGTGGGGCACCGGGGTTCTTAAACCTAAACCAATAAAATATTGATAATTTAGGTTGTCTCATTAGGCTATTTTTAACCAGGGTGTGTTGTAGATGACCGACGAGTAAAGAGGTTTGTAATATAGAAGTATTATGACGACTGCATTTGCGTGTGAAGATGCGTTCTGAACCTGATAATTCACGCACCGTCAGGCAGTCAGCCACAATCTCCTGATTTATGGATACCCTATGCCAAATGCTGGTTATGTGTAGCGTTTGGTATAGCCTAAGCCTAACGCTGGAAACCCTATGCCAAACGCGGGATAGCTGTTGGTACCCTAACCCTGACCTACCCCACTGCAGATCATTTCTGATTGGTTGATTACTGAGCTTCACTCAAATCATCACTATTGTATTGGCTTCATGTACCCAGCGTTTGCGTTAGGCATAGGGTATACTAAACGCTAGATATACCGGCGTTTGGCATAGGCATCCCCAAAATCAAAGGTTTGTGGTAGACTGCCTTCAGGTGTGAATGTTGCCTTGTTTTTTCAGTTTCGGTTCAGTTCATTGGAGTATATTTAAAGACAAAACATACAGAAGGAACGCAGAAAAGAAGTGCTTGGCTAGGGCAGGGAAATAACCTATGTTAATTAAAAACAAAAAGAATCACCTAACTGAATACCCTACATGAAGAAAAAAGGAGGAGAGGAAAAACTAACCTAGGGTTTCACCTTTAAACGAAAAAAAAAGTGGAAACAAGGGACGACAAAGAAAGAAAACAAAGAAACGGGGAAGTGGTTCTGCAAGAAGAAAACACCAAACAATTTTTCTGCAATGACTTTTTGCTGCTCGCTTAAATGATGAGGTTGTTCGAATTCCGGGTTCCTACGGTAGGACATAAACAGTTTTTTACTAAACAATTACCTTTACTTTAGATGGAAATCTACATGGAGACTTCAGTGGAAGTGAAAGTGTCACCAACGATGACGAAGGGCAAACAGAAAAACCTTTTGCTTGTGAATTGTGCCAGAAGAAGTTTACCCGTCTGTACAACTTGCAGGCACATGTTGACGAACACACAAGAAAGCTATACCCTTGCAACGTTTGTGACAAAATGTTCTACAGTAACAAGGATAGGACTTACCATATGAGGATGCGCACAGGAGAAGAACCTTACTCCTGCGGTAATTACTTACTCCTGAATAACCACGTGAGAAGACACACTGGGGAGAAGCCATTCTCCTGTGATTTGTGTCTTAAAAAGTTCCCGTGCCGTGAGAGCACAATTCGCCATATTAAGCTCCAGCATAAAGCCGCTTTCACATTAACGAATCGTTGCGACGCGACGCGTATGCGTTTATCCAAGAATAAATAAGGGAGAATTAAAAACTCACATATCCTCGATGTCAGCATCCTGGATCGTTTTATTCCCGATCTTCTTTACCGGGGGTGGAGCTTCGCGTGTTACCTCTTGCAGTATTAAGTGTTACCTCCAGAGCAAAAGTGATGAAGCAGGCAGAAAAGGCGGGAACTTCAAACAGTGCTGATTTCTGAGGATTATGCAAATGGAAACGACTTTTCGATCTCAGGTCAGAGTCAGAGTTCAGAGTTATCACGACCCTTCACAAAGACGATGAAGCCCAAGGAAATGCAGCATTTGATGACTCAGGGGAGCAATTAAGCAACTTGAATGTTGAAGCATAGACCCAACATGCATGCATTTAGTTCAGATTCAATAGGATCAGTGTGAATATCAGTAATTTTATTTTGGTCTTCTCAGGACTGTAAAGAACCGCTTCTAGAAAAGGTATTAAAGCTTGGACAATTTAAGGTATTCGGCTGTCGAAATGTACTCAATGGGTTATTATGCTTTGTTTTTAAGTTGGAGCCTCCTCTCTACACAAAATTTAGTTGATATCATTTTCTCGTGTAATTGCAAAAAAAGCAGTTGGCTATAAAGTATTTCCTAATTTGAAATTAATGATTGCTTATTGTAAGATATTTTTCAAGACGTCTCCATTTGTGATAACAACTTATTATTCTTGGTCAAAATGTGTTAGATAGATAGATAGATATGTTTATTGATCCAGCTCGTAGCGCCGACATGGCACTAAATACGTCGACCAATACATTTAAATACTTAAATTTGTCATTATCTATGGTATTAACATTCCGTTTTTCATCATCGTTTTCATTATCGTGTTTTTAAATTATTCAGATTCGAAAATTGGGTATAGCTGGCGAACTGTGTCAAAGAGTTGTTATGTTTTGTCTTTAAGTTGTACTCTGTACACAAAATTTAGCTCATAACATTTCTGGGGTAGTTGCGAAAAACAGTTGGCTTGAAGTATTTCCTAATTTTAAATTAATAATTGTTTATTGAAACTGATAACTGTGATATCGTTCAAAAAGTCTACATTTGAGATAACAACTTATTATTTTTGGTCAAAATGTATCTCATTATCTCGGGTAGTTGGCTAAATGTTTCATTATCAATCCTGTTACAGTCATTTTTTAAATTTTTTCATCACTAAGAATCTGCCATAGTATGTACATGAATGTTTTTGTGTGAAAAAAAAGTAAATCTTTCGTTCCACGTCTAGACGGATGTTCTAACTGATTTTCTAAGCCCAGAGTAAAACATTTGGAAGTATGTCCCTTCCTTCTTTAAACTTGTAGTGTTCAGTCCAAATCGGTCCTTTTCTGCCTTATTTTCATCATCCTTGAATGTACCCGATACAAAATTTGTAGCCTGCATAGTAGTATGGTAGTAGTACGAAAAAGTTGCATGTAATACTATGTAATAGCAAAGAATACTATCATTTAATGTGCCTCAGACTGGTCCAATCTTATGTAGTAGTATCTAGTAGCATCCTGTCTTGCCATAGTAGCATCCAGTCTTGCTAAGAGTAGCATATAGTAGTATGCAGTAACACGGTATCCTTGAAGTAGAAGCATGTAGTAGCATCTTCAGTACTGCATGCTACTTTTTAGTACTACTTCATAGTACTATTTTGAGGTAAATTTTTCATCGGGTAGGATTACACGACTTCTATCATCTCACTGTACTTTAGCCCCTTGTCTCGTCTTTTAAACTAGTGGTATATAGCTACGATTTGTTGGAGGGAGAATGGCAAACATCATCATAAGGTTTTATTGTCATTGAGTTCCACTTCGTGCAGATCTCTTTCTGCCTTCTCGGTTGATCGTTGGTGGTTGCTTTCGGTCATAAGTTTTGCTTAGTAGACTCCGTTCTCCACTAGCATCTCAATCAAAATCTTGAAATCTTCAAATTCTGGTTGGGCCGGGAGTTTGGCGCTGGTGATAACTTGAAATTGGTTCGGGAGTTTTAGCTCGTCGCACAAGCTTTTCAGTTGTCGACTTCTTCGTTGGGGGATGCGGCATTCGAAAAACCCCAAAACCCCTACACTTCTTTTTCGAACATTTTGCCAAGACATTTGAACAAAACCCTTTTCGATCGGGGCAACCTCGGAACGTCGAAAAGGGTTTTGTTCAAATGTCTTGGCAAAATGTCTCTTTCTGTATAATTTGAATTCGGCGCACTTTCTTGACGCGAAGAACGGCGATCAGAAGAAACATTACCAATAATTACTCTGTGGTCGGGACAGGCGCCGAGTAGGCTCCACCCCCGGTACTTGAGAATCGGGAAAAAACGGCGTCGCTTGATTCAAGTCTTCCCTTATTTATTCTTGGTTTATCTTACGTTACGTAGCGTACCTGCGCGAGAACATGTCACGCTGGATACGTATTTACGTTTTCCTTTTTCGGTTTCGTGTGCCAAATTTTTATTTCTTTCATCAGTTAGTAAGTTTTTAATCATCGTTACTAGGTTATTCTCCAATTTCTCTTCAAAACTTCCATTTAGCACTAAAAAAATCTGACGCGTAACGTTTTTGACGCAACGCAAGAATAGAACTTGGTTCTATTCTTACGTTTTATTTGTCTGCGTAAGCTCTGCGTTGCGTCGCCGCAACCGCGAAGCAGAGGTTGCGTAGCTTAGTCTGAAACGCTCTACGCGTCAACGTGAAAGTGGCTTAAAGTCTGAGAACTTGGTTCTATTCTTGCGTTTTATTTGTCTGCGTAAGCTCTGCGTTGCGTTGCCGCAACCGCGAAGCAGAGGTTGCGTAGCTTAGTCTGAAACGCTCTACGCGTCAACGTGAAAGTGGCTTAAAGTCTGAGAACTTGGTTCTATTCTTGCGTTTTATTTGTCTGCGTAAGCTCTGCGTTGCGTCGCCGCAACCGCGAAGCAGAGGTTGCGTAGCTTAGTCTGAAACGCTCTACGCGTCAACGTGAAAGTGGCTTAAAGTCTGAGAACTTGGTTCTATTCTTGCGTTTTATTTGTCTGCGTAAGCTCTGCGTTGCGTTGCCGCAACCGCGAAGCAGAGGTTGCGTAGCTTAGTCTGAAACGCTCTACGCGTCAACGTGAAAGTGGCTTAAAGTCTGAGAACTTGGTTCTGTTCTTGCGTTTTATTTGTCTGCGTAAGCTCTGCGTTGCGTCGCCGCAACCGTGAAGCAGAGGTTGCGTAGCTTAGTCTGAAACGCTCTACGCGTCAACGTGAAAGTGGCTTAAAGTCTGAGAACTTGGTTCTATTCTTGCGTTTTATTTGTCTGCGTAAGCTCTGCGTTGCGTTGCCGCAACCGCAAAGCAGAGGTTGCGTAGCTTAGTCTGAAACGCTCTACGCGTCAACGTGAAAGTGGCTTAAAGTCTGAGAACTTGGTTCTGTTCTTGCGTTTTATTTGTCTGCGTAAGCTCTGCGTTGCGTCGCCGCAACCGTGAAGCAGAGGTTGCGTAGCTTAGTCTGAAACGCTCTACGCGTCAACGTGAAAGTGGCTTAAAGTCTGAGAACTTGGTTCTGTTCTTGCGTTTTATTTGTCTGCGTAAGCTCTGCGTTGCGTCGCCGCAACCGTGAAGCAGAGGTTGCGTAGCTTAGTCTGAAACGCTCTACGCGTCAACGTGAAAGTGGCTTAAAGTCTGAGAACTTGGTTCTATTCTTGCGTTTTATTTGTCTGCGTAAGCTCTGCGTTGCGTTGCCGCAACCGCGAAGCAGAGGTTGCGTAGCTTAGTCTGAAACGCTCTACGCGTCAACGTGAAAGTGGCTTAAAGTCTGAGAACTTGGTTCTGTTCTTGCGTTTTATTTGTCTGCGTAAGCTCTGCGTTGCGTCGCCGCAACCGTGAAGCAGAGGTTGCGTAGCTTAGTCTGAAACGCTCTACGCGTCAACGTGAAAGTGGCTTAAAGTCTGAGAACTTGGTTCTGTTCTTGCGTTTTATTTGTCTGCGTAAGCTCTGCGTTGCGTTGCCGCAACCGCGAAGCAGAGGTTGCGTAGCTTAGTCTGAAACGCTCTACGCGTCAACGTGAAAGTGGCTTAAAGTCTGAGAACTTGGTTCTGTTCTTGCGTTTTATTTGTCTGCGTAAGCTCTGCGTTGCGTCGCCGCAACCGTGAAGCAGAGGTTGCGTAGCTTAGTCTGAAACGCTCTACGCGTCAACGTGAAAGTGGCTTAAAGTCTGAGAACTTGGTTCTATTCTTGCGTTTTATTTGTCTGCGTAAGCTCTGCGTTGCGTTGCCGCAACCGCGAAGCAGAGGTTGCGTAGCTTAGTCTGAAAAGCTGTATGCGTCAACGTGAAAGTGGCTTAAAGTCTGAGAACTTGGTTCTGTTCTTGCGTTTTATTTGTCTGCGTAAGCTCTGCGTTGCGTCGCCGCAACCGTGAAGCAGAGGTTGCGTAGCTTAGTCTGAAACGCTCTACGCGTCAACGTGAAAGTGGCTTAAAGTCTGAGAACTTGGTTCTGTTCTTGCGTTTTATTTGTCTGCGTAAGCTCTGCGTTGCGTCGCCGCAACCGTGAAGCAGAGGTTGCGTAGCTTAGTCTGAAACGCTCTACGCGTCAACGTGAAAGTGGCTTAAAGTCTGAGAACTTGGTTCTATTCTTGCGTTTTATTTGTCTGCGTAAGCTCTGCGTTGCGTTGCCGCAACCGCGAAGCAGAGGTTGCGTAGCTTAGTCTGAAACGCTCTACGCGTCAACGTGAAAGTGGCTTAAAGTCTGAGAACTTGGTTCTATTCTTGCGTTTTATTTGTCTGCGTAAGCTCTGCGTTGCGTTGCCGCAACCGCGAAGCAGAGGTTGCGTAGCTTAGTCTGAAACGCTCTACGCGTCAACGTGAAAGTGGCTTAAAGTCTGAGAACTTGGTTCTGTTCTTGCGTTTTATTTGTCTGCGTAAGCTCTGCGTTGCGTTGCCGCAACCGCGAAGCAGAGGTTGCGTAGCTTAGTCTGAAACGCTCTACGCGTCAACGTGAAAGTGGCTTAAAGTCTGAGAACTTGGTTCTGTTCTTGCGTTTTATTTGTCTGCGTAAGCTCTGCGTTGCGTCGCCGCAACCGTGAAGCAGAGGTTGCGTAGCTTAGTCTGAAACGCTCTACGCGTCAACGTGAAAGTGGCTTAAAGTCTGAGAACTTGGTTCTATTCTTGCGTTTTATTTGTCTGCGTAAGCTCTGCGTTGCGTTGCCGCAACCGCGAAGCAGAGGTTGCGTAGCTTAGTCTGAAACGCTCTACGCGTCAACGTGAAAGTGGCTTAAAGTCTGAGAACTTGGTTCTGTTCTTGCGTTTTATTTGTCTGCGTAAGCTCTGCGTTGCGTCGCCGCAACCGTGAAGCAGAGGTTGCGTAGCTTAGTCTGAAACGCTCTACGCGTCAACGTGAAAGTGGCTTAAAGTCTGAGAACTTGGTTCTGTTCTTGCGTTTTATTTGTCTGCGTAAGCTCTGCGTTGCGTCGCCGCAACCGTGAAGCAGAGGTTGCGTAGCTTAGTCTGAAACGCTCTACGCGTCAACGTGAAAGTGGCTTAAAGTCTGAGAACTTGGTTCTGTTCTTGCGTTTTATTTGTCTGCGTAAGCTCTGCGTTGCGTTGCCGCAACCGCGAAGCAGAGGTTGCGTAGCTTAGTCTGAAACGCTCTACGCGTCAACGTGAAAGTGGCTTAAAGTCTGAGAACTTGGTTCTGTTCTTGCGTTTTATTTGTCTGCGTAAGCTCTGCGTTGCGTTGCCGCAACCGCGAAGCAGAGGTTGCGTAGCTTAGTCTGAAACGCTCTACGCGTCAACGTGAAAGTGGCTTAAAGTCTGAGAACTTGGTTCTATTCTTGCGTTTTATTTGTCTGCGTAAGCTCTGCGTTGCGTCGCCGCAACCGCGAAGCAGAGGTTGCGTAGCTTAGTCTGAAACGCTCTACGCGTCAACGTGAAAGTGGCTTAAAGTCTGAGAACTTGGTTCTATTCTTGCGTTTTATTTGTCTGCGTAAGCTCTGCGTTGCGTTGCCGCAACCGCGAAGCAGAGGTTGCGTAGCTTAGTCTGAAACGCTCTACGCGTCAACGTGAAAGTGGCTTAAAGTCTGAGAACTTGGTTCTGTTCTTGCGTTTTATTTGTCTGCGTAAGCTCTGCGTTGCGTTGCCGCAACCGCGAAGCAGAGGTTGCGTAGCTTAGTCTGAAACGCTCTACGCGTCAACGTGAAAGTGGCTTAAAGTCTGAGAACTTGGTTCTGTTCTTGCGTTTTATTTGTCTGCGTAAGCTCTGCGTTGCGTTGCCGCAACCGCGAAGCAGAGGTTGCGTAGCTTAGTCTGAAACGCTCTACGCGTCAACGTGAAAGTGGCTTAAAGTCTGAGAACTTGGTTCTGTTCTTGCGTTTTATTTGTCTGCGTAAGCTCTGCGTTGCGTCGCCGCAACCGTGAAGCAGAGGTTGCGTAGCTTAGTCTGAAACGCTCTACGCGTCAACGTGAAAGTGGCTTAAAGTCTGAGAACTTGGTTCTATTCTTGCGTTTTATTTGTCTGCGTAAGCTCTGCGTTGCGTTGCCGCAACCGCGAAGCAGAGGTTGCGTAGCTTAGTCTGAAACGCTCTACGCGTCAACGTGAAAGTGGCTTAAAGTCTGAGAACTTGGTTCTGTTCTTGCGTTTTATTTGTCTGCGTAAGCTCTGCGTTGCGTTGCCGCAACCGCGAAGCAGAGGTTGCGTAGCTTAGTCTGAAAAGCTGTATGCGTCAACGTGAAAGTGGCTTAAAGTCTGAGAACTTGGTTCTGTTCTTGCGTTTTATTTGTCTGCGTAAGCTCTGCGTTGCGTCGCCGCAACCGTGAAGCAGAGGTTGCGTAGCTTAGTCTGAAACGCTCTACGCGTCAACGTGAAAGTGGCTTAAAGTCTGAGAACTTGGTTCTATTCTTGCGTTTTATTTGTCTGCGTAAGCTCTGCGTTGCGTTGCCGCAACCGCGAAGCAGAGGTTGCGTAGCTTAGTCTGAAACGCTCTACGCGTCAACGTGAAAGTGGCTTAAAGTCTGAGAACTTGGTTCTGTTCTTGCGTTTTATTTGTCTGCGTAAGCTCTGCGTTGCGTTGCCGCAACCGCGAAGCAGAGGTTGCGTAGCTTATTCTGAAACGCTCTACGAGTCAACGTGAAAGTGGCTTAAAGTCTGAGAACTTGGTTCTATTCTTGCGTTTTATTTGTCTGCGTAAGCTCTGCGTTGCGTTGCCGCAACCGCGAAGCAGAGGTTGCGTAGCTTAGTCTTCAATTTTGTCAAGAACAAATAGTCGAATCAAACCTCCCTCCGTCTTTGGTCCCATGCAGCAACTATAAGGCGTATTCTCGCCCTTCCCCGAGGGCTCCTCGGAGAATCAAAGGAAACGGCTAGAATAGAGGAGTCCACGGGGCTCCGCATACAGGAAACAAAGAGAACACAGGGAACGCTCCCAAAATGGATTGCTTTCATAAAACAAAAAGGTAGTTGACGGAATTAGTCTGGAACTCCTTGATTTGGGGTTTTGTTTATTCTGATTGTTTTAATTAACTTTACATCGTTAATACTTAGCCTACAAACAACAAATAATAACTACGGTACAATAAAAAAGATGCCTTTTTCTTAAAAGCAGTTTTAAAACTATAACCAAATGATTTTTGTTTGTGTTTATTTGTTTCCCATCTTATCTTATTGATGTCAGAAATTCTTATTAGCTAACCATCTGTAAAATCTGTTTTTTTTTTCTCTAAAAAAACAAGAACACCAGCAACTCCCAAAATTTGATTCCCCTCCGAATGTGAAAAGGATTGTTTTTGTACGGTGGTGGTGAGTCCTCGCGAAGGGGGAATGCTAAGATAAAACTCGCTTTCAGTTGCAAAGGTAGAGAGGCTCGTGCTTATTTGTTTTTGGCCAGATGCTTTTGGTCTTGATTTGATTCCACAGTGCGAACATTTTAAAGTAAGCTATTGCACTATAATAATAATAATAACTGTATTTAAAAGCCCAGGGGCCATATACATAATACAACAATAGTACATATTACAAAGGAAAACAACAACAATAATTCTCTACGGCTATGAAGCCTCACTACTAAGCTTGGTCGCTCTTAGCTTCAACGCTCCGTCCATAAACTTGCACACCTTTGTTATAACCCTTTCCGAAGTGCTATTCAGGATATCCGGAAGAAGCAAAACACTCCCCTTAAAATAAGATCCCCTTAACTCCGAAAGCTCCTGGCATCGATTGATAAAGTGGTCCATGTTTTCCTCTACCCCTGCTTTGCAAAGTTAGCAATTATACCTGACATCTGGACCAGTCCTATGCCTATCAAAAACTCTAAATCTACCAAACAGGGGCTCAATTAGCTCTAGCCTGGATCCACAACTTCAAAACTTTTTGAGGTAGATTCATTTTAAAATAAAACTCGGGCCCAAACACCTTCTTAAACTCACGGTAAAACTCCAAAGTTTCGGACTGACTTATTAAGGCTCTCCATTTTTGAATCTCTTGGCTACATAGAAATGTAAAATAATGAAGATTGTATCTGAAGACAATCACAGATTGGTCTAGTCGGACGGGAGATGGTCTCTGGTTCAAACATAGAGAACGGAAAAGGGGAGAAAAATAGTAATTTAACATTGCGAGGTGTAGGACTTACGAATTTGACACTGATTTAACCGTGTTTGATAGATAACATATTCTGAGCCTCCAAATGATTGGAAACAGCTTCGCCGGCTCTTTCTCAGTTGTAAAGGTTAAAGGTTCGGGAGCACGCGTTGTGTCTGATCATCCTCCTAAACTGAACGATATCAGGAACGGCCTTCTTGCAACGGCTAAAGGACTTCGCGAGGCTGGACAATGCGAGTCCACCAGGATTAAACAAAGGCAACGGATCTATGGTTAGAAGTGCGTCACTGAACTCTGAACAGTGGGTCAAAGACGATGACCATCACAAAGTTTAAAAGTGAACTGCGGAAGTGCGTCTTTAAAGAGACGATTATTCGTTTCTTTTTTTTATATTGAGTGACAACAGTATGAATTTCTTCTTTGTGATGGGGTTTTGTCGAGATAACTGGTAACCGTGAATTCGAAACCCCTGCCTCTAAAGATAGGACTAAAGGACCCATCCAGTGAATCATCATTGAACAACATACTCGCTTGAACAACATATTTCCTCGATTTTAACATTATATCAACACCTTCGATTACACTAGATCTCTCCGGCGTTCACAGAATAAACAAATGAATGTCGTCATCCACGCGCGCAGAGCTATACTGGTTTGAGAATAAAGGGGTAGGGACTGCTGTAGCCGGAAATCGGTGGACAAATTTTGTGTCAGGTTTTCACCGGATTCCGGGTAAACTACATCTACGACAAGAAAATAACTTTCATATTCGGATTCAGCGTGTCTCCTTACCCGTAAATCAACAATCTCAATAGCTTTTAAAAAACATGTTTGTCTCCTTAATTTGAAACCCCCTCCCCCACCCCTACAATTACGGGAACAGAGCCCATCTACGAACTTGACCCTACCCTTGACCCTAAGATTCCTCACACCAAGTTTCATCAAAATCTCTCATTCCCTTCGAGAGTTATCGTCCTCACAGACAGACGGACAACTTTTGAGATGTCATAGGTATCCCTCCACTTACGTTTTGGGATCCCGAAAACCGTTGTGCCGACGAGACTCTAACTTCCCAGGTGCGCACCCCGACGAAGTTTTCAGAATCTGATTTCTTACGTATGAACAGAACCCGACGTGCCCAACAAAAACATACAAAATTGTGTTTCTTCCGTAATGCTTATGTTTAAAAATTACCTATGTACCGACGACAACACCGAGACCCGAGAAAAGCATGCAGAATTCGATTTTCTAGACAGAATTTCGACCCCTCCCCCCATAGTGACGCCACTGCCTGTGAGACTTAGGAAGAGATGCATTTATTTATTTAGATAATCCATAATTTTCTCTTTCCGGTGTGGTATTGTGAAATATAACATTAGTCTACACAGGATTATTCTCTAGAGTGTTATGCGTGGGTTTCGACCCTCTGATTACGAGACTGGCTTTTCTCTCGTGTGTGATAGATATATATAAAGTTTATTTTAAAAATCGACTATCGTGGTTATAAACCAAATTTGCGATTATTGTCAAACAGACAGAAAAAACTACAATATATGTTTAAAATGTCAGTACGCTTAAAAATTCAAACTTCGTTAAAATATTTCACGAACTCGGGGACAAAACTTTTTGCATATCTACCGTGTTTTGTAGGTACGGGACAGAGCTTGGGAACCTTAGAACTTACCACTCGTTCTGGTCGACTTCTAACACTTGGATAGGTGGGAGAGAGGACTTGGGAGTGGAGCGGATGAGATACCATGGCTGAACCGAAGTCAGGGCTTAGCTCTTTTCTGCGCTCCTGTAGTGTTTTTAGGTTAAAGTGTTTTAAAAGGTATGAATAGGGAAGCTTCGGTCCACTACGAATAATAAGAAGAGTCCGCTTCTGTATTCTTTCTAGTTTATCTCTTTGTTCCTGCGATAATGAAAAATGCCAAACGGGTGCTGCGTATTCCAGGGTGGGTCTGATGAAAGAAGTATAAACTCGTAGTAGGTGACATTGGGGTATTTTCATTTTTGAAAGAAGTTTTAAGTTTTGTATTCCTGCATTGGCTCGTTTCAGCATGTCCTGACAGTGTGTAATCACACGAGTAAGGTTTTTCTTCAGTGTCGACCCTCGTGCGCTCTACCTTCAAAGCCTACCGAGCGAAGCTTTTCTCGCAAGTCACAAGAATACGGCTTCTCTCCTGTGTGAACTCTCATGTGATACACCTTGGAGCTGTGCTGAGTAAATCTTCTTGTACAAAAATCACAGGAATAAGGTTTTTCTCCAGTATGCACCTTCATGTGCTCAAGCTTGTTCTGCTGTCGACTAAAAGTTTTCTTACATACGTCACAAGAAAAAGGTTTTCCTCCAGTGTGGACACTCATGTGCTCTACCTTCATAGCCTTCCGAGCGAACTTTTTCTCGCAGACGTCACAAGAATGCGGCTTCTCTCCTGTGTGAACTCTCATGTGATACAACTTGGAGCTGTGCTGAGCGAATCTTGCTGTACATAAGTCACAGGAATAAGTCTTTTCCCCAGTATGCACCCTCATATGCTCATCCCTGTTCTGCTGTCGACGAAAAGTTTTCTTACATACGTCACAAGCAAAAGGTTTTTCTCCAGTGTGGTCTCTCATGTGCACTACCTTCGTAATCTGCCGAGAGAACTTTTTCTCGCAGAAGTCACAAGAATAAGCTTTTTCTCCAGTATGCACCTTCATGTGCTCAAGCTTGCTCTGCTGTCGACTAAAAGTTTTCTTACATACGTCACAAGAAAAAGGTTTTTCTCCAGCGTGCACTCTCATGTGCCTAGTCTTATCAAATTGGTAAGCCAACCTATTCTCGCAGTAGCCACAAGAATAAAGCTTTTCTCCAGCGTGTTCCCTCATGTACCGAACCTTACTGGTCGCGTGTGGAAACTTTTTATCACAAAAATATATTTTCTCACTGGTGTGAGCAGTCAGGTGATCAACCTTGGAACTCAAACGAGTAAATCTTTTCTCGCAAAAGTCACTAGAAAAGGGCTCTTCTTCTTTGTGCACTTGCGGTTTACTTGACACACGTCCAGTAGACCTTTTGTCACAGAAATTACAAAGGGATTTACCTCCATGGAACATTCTGTTAGGGTCACAAGTGCAGGAACCCTCACTGCTTCGTTTCAGTAGTGAAATGCAAGTATGGACATGACATCGATACGCACTGAGACTTGTTGAAACAAATTTACAAAATTCACAAGTAAGAGGGTATGACGTTTCAGATTGTGACAGAAAAGCCCCGCAACTGAAGCTCTTGGGGCAATCAGTGCAACAGTTCATCCTTTCAGACAAACTATCCCCCAGCTCTTGAATCAAACAGCAGTTTCTGCGACACTCCAAGCGTTTCAAAGGTCTTATTTGTGAGTGAGACTGGGCCAGATGATAATTAAGGCTCCAAAAGTATGAAAACACTGTTGGGCATTCAGGACATGTGTATATCTTTTCAGGGTTGTGGGTCTCCAAATGAGTCAAAAGTTCTGAAGGGGTAGAGAAAGCGCAGTTACATTCGCTGCAGCCGTATTCTTTTCCTCCTGAAGGATTGTTTTTCTCACATTTTATCTCACTTCCAGGTCTACCTTCCTTACTATTGTCACATCGAGGATCTAGCAGAGAGTTCAGGCTTTCCTTGCAGTCAAGTATCAATTCCTTCAAGTCCTGTTCATCCTTCGGCTGCTGTCCTGGCACACTCCCATCTGTAAGAAACAGCATCTTCTGTAAAGTAGCCTATCCGAGCAAGACACATTCTCTAAAGTAGTCTATCTGAGACTGAGAAGGCCCGAAATGTCAATTAGCTAGAAGAAATTTTTCCATACTTCCCTTCTGTATGAGTGTATGAAATCTGTTTGTTTGAGTATATTTTTCTATTTTTACTTATTTTGTTTCTATCTGTCGAAGTCGGCTAGTTCATTGAAAAGAAAAAAAAACAGAAGAATATCATCATTGAAACACTGTAATCCTACATATTTTCATAACAGCGACTACTATTTCAATATAACAGGGCCAAATTAGTGATCAGGCTTTTAAGTTTATTTTCTTTCTTATTTATAGCAGTTGGCAAATCTCTCATCCTTGTTTCATTTCATTTTTTCATTTCATTTATTTGTATCCGCCGTATACGAACGGCGGATACAAATAAATGCCGTATACGTTTAGCTTATCTCTTTAGCAGGGTCTGAGAATGGACGGGATTTGGCCGATTACAGGTTTTGTGTAAAAATGTAACTTTTTCTACTTGTATCCGGTACTTGATAAACGAAATAACATTTGAATTTTCGAGTGCAGGATGCATGTTTCTAGAAATGATCTTTTACCTATGAAATTAATCAGAAAAAAACATTATTGAAAATACCATTAGGCTACTTTCCACCTAAAACTAGCGATTCTCTTGTTAGCGCTTAGCGTTAGGGACACCCTTCTAACAATAGTAGCCATTAGTTACTATTTTCGTTGCAACCTCGTAAAAAGTTACTACGCTGACCGTTCCAACCTTCTCGAAATAGTAACTAATAGTAATTATTTGCTTCCATTTTCGGGAGCGTAGTAAGCGTAGTAACTACGCATCTCTGTAACGTGATTGGTCGGATTCGCCAGTGGCATGATATTCTGCTGGAAAACAGAAAAATCGTTCCAGCCTTGACGGCAAAAAGCCAGAATTCGTGACGTCATGCGCAGTAACTACGGTAAGAAAGAGGGAACACGCTGCATAAGTAAATCAGCCAAGCTCTGGTATGACCGCAAGACGAAACAGCGAGAACTCGGAGAGAACGACGAAGTTCTGCTACTTCTCCCTCAAAGAAACCACACACTCGAAATCTCGTGGAGAGGTCCGTACAGAGTATTGAGAAGAGTTGGCCGAGTCAACTATGAAATCCAACTTGATGGCCCTAGAAAGAAGACCGAGGTTTTCCATATAAACCTCCTCAGAAAATTCTTCCGCCGGACGCCATCCGATCAGCGCAAAAACGACTCCCAACGTAACGCAACTAGCCTGTTCTGCTTGATGCAGCCAGACGAATATGAAGAAGTTGACGAGAATCTTCAAAACTTTCCAGAAGACCGGTCAGAAGAGCCAGTTGACTTCGACGCCATAATTGACCGGGGCATCAAAGGAGACGACAGAGCCAAAACTAAATCTCTTCTTAAAGAATATGAAGGCGTCATCAGCAACAACATCGGAGTCATGAAAGACGTAGAACACGACATCGACACTGGAGATACCAAGCCAATCAGAATGCAGCCATACCGCATTCCAGAAGCGAAACTTAAAGCGGCCAAATCAGAGCTGGACCATCTTGTCAAGCTGGGTGTTATCCAGCGCTCCAATCAGATTGGGCTTCTTCTATAGTCATCGTCCCAAGAAATCCGGAGTGATCCGAATCTGTTCGGACAGCTGACGAATCAACAACATCACCAAACCGGAAATCTATCCTATGCCGAGAATAGATGAACTGGTTCCTATGGTTTCGAAGTACCGCTAAATGCTACGGAACTGGCAAATCCGGCTGACAAGGAACGGGCGCATAAAAGGAGCATTCAGCACCCCATTCGGCACATATGAGTGGCTGGTGATGCCCTTCGGTCTACGAAACGCGCCGTTCACCTACCAGCGGTACATGGACAAAATCCTGGAAGAGTTTCACGACTTTTCCGAGCGTTCTTCGACGACATCGTCATCTTCAATGTGACAATCGAGGAACATATCCAACATCTGCGCGCTGTACTCGATCGCCTACGACGACAAAAAGTGACCATCGGGACTACAAAAGCGAAAGTCGCCTGCTCAAAAGTTGAGTATCTCGGACACATTGTCGGCAACGGACGCATTCAACCATCCAACACCAGAACTGAATCCGTTTAAAACTTCAAACGCCCACAAACGAAAACACAGCTCCGCGCATTTTTAGGCCTTAAATATTCTTTGAGCCCAAGCTGACTTTGAAACATTTATTCCAACAATGTTTTCAACGGATACGTCAGCTACGATTCTTCATCAGCGACATTTCGGCCCTTCTTGGCAAGGGTCCTCGTCAGGCTGTCAGTCCTCTTGTTCAACTTCGGGGAAGGAAAATCAAAATTTCATCAAAAACTACGCAGCAGTGGCCCGCCCGTTGACTGAGCTGACGAGGAAAGGAATTCCAGACAAAATCACCAATTCTTGGAAACTGGTTCATGAGTCAGCATTCCAACAACTGAAAACATCACTGTTTAGACCACTAATCCTACGTTGTCCGGGCTTTGATAGGCAATTTGTGCTACAAACGGACGCGAGCGAGTTTGCGCTGGATGCGGTGCTGACCCAGGAGTACTCAGACGGGGAGCACCCAGTGAGTTATGTCTCGAAAAAGCTCCTGCCACGTGAATGCAACTTTTCGACAGTTGAAAAAGAGTGCTACGCCATCAAGTGGGCAATTCAGAAACTGGAATATTATTTGTACGGAAGACATTTTACTGTGCAAACTGACCACTCGCCACTACAGTGGTTAAATTCAGTTAAATCTACCAACCGACGTTTGGCAAGATGCTCGGCCAAACTGCAACAATATGATTTCGAAATCAATGGCAAGACCAGGAACAGCAAATGCAAATGCTGATGCCATGTCAAGTTTTGGACATGATTGATTTCTCTCATTTTTACAGTGTCCATATTTTGTACTTGTTTAACCTGTGCGTTTGTTTTGTTCTTTCTTGGATTTTTTTTTCTCTTGCCTGATATATTTTCTTGAAAAGGGGGAGTTTATTATTAAGGGGGGAGGGATGTTGGGAATCATCCGATTCCGTTTCTCACCTTATTTAAATATTCCGCGCTTTTCCCATTTATAACGCCATCGCCATCGAGTAAAGTAAAGCATCTTCATAGAAGCGCTACCAGTTCAGTTGGTAGACTGCCTTCAACCAGATTAATAGCTTGTAATAATTAGAGTGGATTTGCTGTAATTTTAAGGTAAACCTTTTTTGGATTATTATATTAGTATATAATAAAGATATAATTTATTAATTTTGAATTGAAGTATTCATTCTTAAAGTAAAGTCATAAAGTAAAAGATTCATTATTATTTTATAGGGTTCCTGATCTTTCTTGACTACAATTATTGCTGACATTGTACATCTGTAAATACTCATTGTTACAATAAACATTATTTAACGTTGCACTGGAGGAATTGGCGTGACAGAGAGGTTTTCCCAATAGGGAAATTTCACCAGCAACCCGTCGCGGTTTCTGTAACTTTTCCTGGCTTAGCCCTTTAATCCTGGAAAAAATACAAAATATCTCATATCCAGCAAAGTATTTCAGTTTATTTAGATATCAGATGTAAAAGTAAGCTGCCTTCAGTTAAACTTCAAATATTGTTATGCTGTTAAATTCAAACAAATCCTGTATTCTACCTGTCAGTTCGACATCTTATCTGAGTCATGCTGAATGAAAACTGAATGGCAACTGAGCAGCCATAGGTGACTAAACTACGACAGATGCATGGCAATATCATCCAAAGATCTAGAGCCAATGGATGCAACCTGTCAGTCCACATTCTGCATTGGTTCCTTGTTGTTGTTCTTGATTAGCATCACCTCTCGTCTTGAAGCTACAAGGACCTCACAATGTTACTTCTTATGGAAGGTGTTTCTAATGTGGCTGTTTACAGGGATGTATCATCACCACCAATTTCCCCCAAAAACACAAACAGTTGGGCACCAGACTTTTTGGAGAATTCCCCTCCACAGGGGAATCCCCTGCACAGGTGAAAAAGAATCCCCTGTGGAGGAGATGGTGTTGAGGGAAAAGGGCAGTTTTGCCCAAGTCTGGTGCCCAACTGACAAAGTTGCATACTCTTTTCAAGACTTCTATTTGTTCTAGTTCTATATGTCGATATTGACTCATGTATGTTGGACAACTTAATAAAAGGTCTCCTACAGTTTCTACAGCACCACACATTTGCAGTGGTGATTTCTGAAGAATCTCCTTACAAGAGTTACGACTTTCAAGCAATCAAAGGGATTAAAGCCGTCCCTGCCATAGGAAACACAATTTAAAGATTTTGAATCTTATCGGATGTCGCCGATGTTGCCGTCCCAGGAGGGAAAAGATGAATAAAAAGATTTTGGTAGCGGGAATTTGAGAATTGCCGGGTAGACGAGAAAGCAGCGCAAATACTTCAAACTTGCTTGAATGTGTCTTTATCCCAGTCGGAGATTATTTGTTATAGGATAACCATCCTTCTCTAAAATGGCTAACAGATGTTCGTACTGCCTTAAAGACTTTCTGAGTGAGAAAATTCTGACTGAGCACTATCTTCAGTGCTCTTCTGTTTATATTAAAGATGAGCCAGCTGAAGTTTTTGGTACTGAGAAATCAGTGAAACGAACAGGCAAGTTAATCGGCCAGTCAGAGCCCAATTGTTTTGATTGTATGTCTATTTTGCAGTTGTAGCTCATTTTCTTTTACTTGTTTACAGGAGGGGTACCTGATCTTGTTTTTACACTACTGTACCTGAAATGTTGCAGCAAAACTGTTAAAATGAAACGTAGAATGCTGTCAATTCATTCATTTATTCGTACTATATAGACTACATAACATAAATATAAGGCAAGAAACAAGACCCCTTGCTATCTTATTGGGTCAAGAGGCCAGCAAGAGGCAATTAGTCATGTGGTTAAGAATATTCAGATTCTGTGCCTTTTCTTTGTTCTGAAGCTGCTCTTAGTAAATATTCCTTGAGCCAAGAGCCTCTTTTTGTTGCAATAGCGCTGCCGCATCGCTGCTGCAGCACTTCTTTGCTTTTGCACAATACGCGTTTTCAGATTCACTCTCTTCTTGGTTGAAGTGGCAGCGCTGCAGAGTCTTGCAGGGAAGCACAGACTTGGTCAGTGAGCGAGTCCTTGATTCTTGGGAAGCACTGCTGTCTTCCTCGGAAGTGCTTCAGTGCCAAAACGAATGTAGAAGGAATCAGTCCCGAATGTCGAGAAGTGGACCTGCAGCGTGCAACAAAAACAAGGCTCAGCTTGAGCCCAAGTTGACTTTGAAACATATATTTAAATAATGTATACAACGGATATGTCAGCTACAATGCTTTATCAGTGATATTTTGAGCCTTCAAGGCTGTCAATCTTCAGGGTCAACTTCGGGGAAGGAAACAAACCTGTAATAAATAACTGAAGCTTCTACCATACCGACTATAAATATTTTATTCAAGCAAATTACTTTCAAATACCACTATAGGGAAAAAACTAGTCCTGACAGTCAACCACAAACCCCTGATTTTTGAATACCCTATGCCAAATGCTGGGTATGTGTAGCGTTTGGCATACCCTATGCCTAATGCTGGATACACTATGCCAGGTGCATGATACTCTAACGCAGTAATATATTCATGATTTGAGTGAAGCTAAAAAATCAACCAACAGAACTCCTTTATATTGAGGTAGGTCAAGGTTAGGTTACCAACAAGTATCCAGCTTTTGGCATAGGGTAGCCAGGGTTAGGCATAGGCTATGCCAAATGCTAGATATACCCAGCGCTTGACAAAGGGTGTCCAAAAATCAAGGATTTATGGTAGACCGAGTCCTGAGATTTAATTTTTGACACAGCTTCTATTTTTGCTGCGCAATTGGGGTGATGATAGGGACTGTTTTTTTTTGCATTTTGATTTACTTTGCTTTTGTTGTTAATAAGGGACTGAGGCTTAAATTTGCTTCCATTACTAACCCAGTTCCACGTTTCCTGTAGGGGGTACTCGCCTGTATCTCCGTTTATGCCTGCTCGGTTTTTCTTTATCTCAACGGCTTCTCGAATAGTTTGATGGAGTCCTGTGCACGTTGCAAGAATTTCGGCTTTTTCGAAATATACTGAATGGGATGGGTTTTCGAAAATATGTTTTTCAATTGCAGTTTGAAAGTATAGTTATGACCGTGTCCGTTGGAAAAGGCGTGGTCAATTTCGTGCTCAAGCTCTGCAAGTCGTTTTCCGAAAGTTCTCTCTGTCTTTCCTATGTAACGCTTTCCGCAATCACAGGGTATTGAAGAAATGCCTCTTTCGTACTGACCGGAGTTTAGGTTATTTTTGTGTCAACCAGAATTTGGTTTGGCAATCGACTCCCATCTTTGTTTCAGATTTTTTTTTTTTAACGTCTATTGTTACCGTTCTGATTCTTGGTTCTGATTGAGCTTCACCGTCATCAACTAGAAAATAAAAACAAAAGCGGAACATCAAATAGAAAAATCTACTAAAATTAAAAATATAGTACAAAATATAACTTGAATATTTTATTGATTCTTAATTTTAATTTTATATTTGATTTTAATTTTTAATTTTAATTTCTAAGTTTAATTTTATTTTAATTTTTAGTTTCAAGTTTAATTTTTGATTACAGTTTTTAGTTTATAATTTTAATTATAATAAAAAGTAATAGTAATAAAAAAAATAAAAGTAAAACTGAAAAATTAAAAACTGAAAATTGTAATTAAAAATGAAAATTAAAACTAAAACTAATGATAAAAAAAAAATTAAAAATTAAACTTAAAAAATTTAAAGTAAATTTTCCTTCAGCCCAAGCTGCAGGGTTGCCAAGTGTGAATTTTTTTTCCTCTGGGTGACACCGTGACACTTTTTCTCGGAAATTGACACCGCTTCTGACAAGTGACACTTTTTAGTTAAAAAAAAAACACCTTTTCTATTTACTGTTGCGGACTACCGGCTCAAAAACATTTAATTCGATTTGCAGATAGTGTCGCGATATGTGTAACTCGTAAAAAGTAGCAGTGTTAACTTTACAACTATACTAGTACCATACTACCATACCAAACTTACAACTATAGAAACTATACCTTGCAATGTCTTTAAGGTACTTTAGTTTTCTTTCCATTTTTATGGCACTTGCCCTTCGGCCAAGTGCCATATAGCGATCGCAATTTCTGTCCGTCCATTTGTCTGTCCAGGTTTTACTAGTTCGGGCACTTCCACATAAGCTAGGACAATAAAACTTGGCAGGCGTATCAGGGACCCCAAATGATTAAGTTGGAAATAGTCACTCCCCCCATCCGAGCACCGTGGGGGGAGTGGAGGGAGGGGGAATCCGGAATCTTGAAGTATTTTCAACTTTTGAACGGGTGATCGGATCTCGATGAAACTTGATATTTGGAAAGACCTCATGCTTCAGACAACCCACTTAAAATCCGGACCGGATCCAGTAACTTTTGGGGGGGGGGCTGGAGGGGGCAACCGGAAATCTTGGGAAACGCTATGATTGGAGGGATCGATATGAAACTTGGTGGGAAGACACCTAGCAAACACTAGATACATCATTGACATAACCGAGCCGATTCGGGCACTGTGGGGGGAGTGGAGGGAGGGGGAATCCGGAATCTTGAGTTGTTATAACTTTCGAACGGGTGACCGGATCTCGATGAAACTTGATATTTCGAAAGACCTCGTGCCTCAGACGACCCACTTAAAATCCGGACCGGATCCGGTGACTTTTTGGGGGAGCTGGAGGGGGCAACCGGAAATCTTGGGAAACGCTATGAGTGGAGGGATCGAGATGAAACTTGGTGGGAAGACACCTAGCAAACACTAGATACATCATTGACATGACCGAGCCGATTCGGGCACTGTGGGGGGAGTGGATGGAGGGGGAATCTGGAATCTTGAGGTATTTATAACTTTCGAACGGGTGACTGGATCTCGATGAAACTTGATATTTCGAAAGACCTCATGCCTCAGACGACCCACTTAAAATCCGAATCGGATCCGGTGACTTTTGGGGGTAGCTGGAGGGGGCAACCGGAAATGTTGAAAAACGCTATGAGTGGAGGGATCGAGATGAAACTTGGTGGGAAGACACCTAGCAAACACTAGATACATCATTGACATAACCGAGCCGGGCCTACTCGTAACAAGTGCCATATGAGCTCGTAGCTCGTGTTATCATGTACAAGCTGAAATTTATGTACAGCATGTACAAATTTTGGGGTGTCAAAATGCGCATGGTGTCAAAAGCACCTTTTTGCCAGGGATTGTGACACTTTCATGACTCGAGCTCTTCGCAACCCTGCCAAGCTGACTGTGAGTCATATTTTTGTACGTATCGTTTTTCCAACTTGAGTTGCTTTGACCCTGAAGAGGACCCTTGCCAAGAACGGCCGAAATACAGCTCTGATAAAATTCAGCTGACGTATCTGTTTAGCACTGTCAAGCATGATCGCAGTCAGCTTGGGCTGAAGGAATATTTAATTTTAATTTTTAGTCTTGATTTTAATTTTTAATTACAATTTTCAGTTTTCAGTTTTACTTTTAATTTTTTCTTTTTACTATTATCACTATTACTTTGCATTATCATTACAGATACAGCCTACCTCTTAACACAAAACCTAGTCAGCTGCTGATATAGCTGCAGTTGCAGCTACAAATTTTTCCTCCATCTTTAGTTATCAAATATCTTTCTTCTTCACGTCATCGTCTACGAATTTCGAACGTGTTTTCGCGTAATTTCCAATGTTTTGGGAGAACCGATTTTTGGTTATGATGAAAAGTGTTTTCGCGACAACCGGTTACCGGTATCCGAAACAAACCCCATGGGAAGGCATCTGGCAATTGACTTTGGTAACTCTACCTCTTTCATCATTTTGTAAGTCACAGCGGGGAATTCGAGGTCAAGTTAGAATGAGGTGATCTTGTTTGAAAAAAATATGCTTAACTAGAAATATTGAAGCATATCAGCCTCAAGAAGTCTATTATGTTTGTCAAATTGTTGGTTTCTTGCCAGATAGATTATTCTGAAGGAAAGACTTCTCTGGAAATTTGAAATGTTGTCAGGTTACCTTTACCTTAAATTGCACTTCCAGCAAGATAAGGTGGGGTGATGCTCCTCTAGAGTCTCTCGCTGGTTGGCAGCTTGATTGTTAGATCGTTGTTGTTACATCGGCTCACTGGCATCCCGGTGTAGCCGACATTTTAGAATCCGTCGAGGGTAGCAGCGTTGTTTTTTCGGAAAGGCTGTTCCAGAGTGGTTAGTTATAAAAAAAAAACTGGTCCGCTCGCGTTGCTTACAGCTGGTCAGTTGGAGCTTCTTGGAATGGCCTCTCGTCGACTTTGATTGTGAGCTCTTGAATAACCAAGGGATAATGTTGGAGTCTAACAAATTTTTGACCATCAGGACTTCGTCACGTCTACGTCTATATGAGAGACCGGTAAGCTTCATTAGACTGAACCATTTGTGGTATTGTACATTTATTAATTGCGGGGACATTTTGGTGGCTCTTCTATAGTAGGATTGGGGGTCCAGAAATACACCAAGTTTAAAATTAGCATAAGAATGACGAGATAAGAATGACAAAATAAAACGGTGAAAACCGAGAACGGAAAACCGGCTATCGCGGCCGCAAGAGTGGAGTGTTCATAAATGAATTTTCCACTAAAACCCAAAATGTGATAGCCAAGAAGGGCTCGCATGACGTATTATCTGTACAGAAGTTAAATGTAATTTCAAAAGACTATTGTTTTCAACTTAAAAAAGTAAAAAGGCAAACTAGCTTAGCGACATCCTAACATCCGCACCGGTTCATGATGCAAACAAACGATCAGAACCGGTGGTTCGCGACTCGAATCCCTGACAGTATTTTTGGCACAACATCAGTTCTATACGGAAAGGTTGAGATTTGTTCAACTTGATGACGAGAGTGATATTCCGTTTCACGGATTTTCACAGAATAGTAGACTCACATTCAGACGGGAAATCCGCGCGTTTTGAGCCTAGTCTGACCATGCTCAAAAGAAACCACCGACGAAAAGCTATTCGGTATTCTGATTGAACAATGCATCCCTCGCGACCCACCCCTCACAGAAAAAAATACCATCATCACCAACCGCTGTCACGAAGTGAAGCTTGCTTAACTTTGAGTTTGTATGATCCAGAAACTTTAGTTTATTACCAATCACCATTACAAACAATCCAAGTGGAAAGGTATGCGAAAATTTGTTGTTAAGGCAAACGAAACTTCCATGGCTCATGTTCCATCGGAGAAAGTGAATTGATTGGTATAGGCAGCTGGAAATCTTGGAAACAAGATATTTCTTGTTCTATGAAAAGAACTCGAATAAAGACATGTGCGGTGCAAGAAAGAACTATCTTAGTACAGGGCAAACTATAGGTGAACTCTACTAAAAACAATATTAAAAAATACAGCAAATCAGATAGTAAAAAAAAACTGTTTTAAACAGCCGTTTCTGTTTTCTTTCGCCTGTTTAACAGCTGTTCTGTTTTCGAAGTCATCATTTCTGTTTAAACAGAACAGGACCTGTGTTCAAGTTACCTGTTTTCTTTCTGTTTCTGTTCTTATGTGACCCGTTTCTGCCTGTTCCTGTTTGAATGACAAAACAGAAGAGTGCCCATGCCTAAACCTGGGTAGGTCGAAGACATGATTCATGGTGGCAGCAATTCGGCTACCTGTTCTACTCCCATGTGATTTGTACCTGCCTCACTTAGGTCTTTCAGATTTTACCCTGTCAAAGGTCAAAATTACAATAGTGTTCGTTGTTAAAGTGAAGTCTGACTGGATAACATTAATATGCCTTATAGACCAAAAGCGAGAGGCAAGGTTATGTGCATAGATTTTTGGTCAGACTTTGACTACAAGTGAAAAAATAAGGCATGAAATTTGTATACATAATGGAAAGCCGTCAGAATTCAAATGCCACGAGACCCGCGGAACAAGTGTGCCCAGAGCAGTAGAAAAATGTCGATTACAAAGCGTGGATGAGGTGGGTACAACGCTTGAAAGGACGAGGATGATTTTAATATACAACGGAAAATCGTTTCTCAGAACAGGAAGGGTTCTGCAGACGCTGGAATAGCTCATTCTAGTCGTGAGGAAATTTTTTGGCACCTATGCTAGTGTTAAAGCACATCTGAAAAGCCTTCCTAAAATTCCACAGCCTATCATATGAAAATATCAGGACGCTCATACAACTCGAAAATGATCTCTTTTATTTTTAAGTTTTCTGAAAGCGAACTTGAGACTCGGACCTAATTTGGGGGGGCAAGGTCACAGATGAAGGTTGAGACAGATAGAAACCTTTCAGATTTGCTTGAATATGCTGCATTGAAAGATGTAGTGTTCCTATCTTGCGAAAGACGAAAGTTGGTTTTGTCGACGAATCCGGGTTTGTATTTACCCAGAAAGAATCAGATTCTGCAAACCACTTAAAAGTTACAGTTTTTCGGATGTAATTCATTGACGTACTTTTGTTTTCGTCATGAAAGTACAGTGTATCGAATGGACAAATTAAACGGTATACTGTACTTTCATAATGAAACAAAAGTACATCAAAACTACACCCTAAAAAAACGAAACTTAAGTCTCGTCGGCGAACCGTCGTCTTCTTCAATATAAAAAGTCATGACCGAATCTGTAAACTCCTGTCGGGTAAAGACAAAAAGTTTGTTACTTCCGTAAGTCCGATTTTTTTTTTGTTTATTAAATGCACTAGCAAACCTGCTTACCTTGTTTTGTTTCTTAGGAAGCGTGTTTTTAATGTGAACAAATTTGTTTGCTATTAATTCGGAACAAATCTACTTTTTTTTTCGACGGCCACTATTTTGTAACTTTTTCGACGGACAGATTTGTGATCTTATAGCTTTTGTTTACTTTTAACTGGGTTCGCAAAAAGACGATCTGCTCCACGGCGTTTACGTCCGTATATCTGGATTTTTATTTTCTTTAAAGGAGTTATATCATAAACATTCTAGCAAATGCAACGTCTAGAACCCCCTCACCCAAACCCAAGATGAAGCCACGACTCGAACCGACCGCTGGGTCATCTAGCGGCGCGGGTCGGAAGCGCCCGACATGGGGAGGCTGAGGTCATAGTTTGACTATGGATCAAACAAAACGTTTTTATTGTAGCAGGCATATGGAAAGCTTATAGAAAAATCAAACTAATTATTTGTATTATCGATTTCTTTAAGTATTTTGTTTTCTGTTTGTTCTTGTTAATTCCCGTAAGTCCAAAGAATTAAGGATGTAAACTAGATCACAGTAAACAAACGCCGTAAATTATACTAAATTCGTTATAGTGATTTCTTGAAGATTTTGTAACTGAGATAAATAATATTCAGCTTCCTAGACCAAAAAATGTCAAACTGGCCGATGATTTCTTCTTCCGACATATCTAAACGTCCACAAGGTGATCTTACACGCCACTCGATCTTCTCGAAGGTTCTAGTAATCTTTTAACCAGCGTCAGGAGATCAATGAATAGTTAATTAGCAATGGCGGATTGGCGTTCATGAGTGAATTGGGTTCAAGTAATTTGTGGATAACGTTGGCTACCGTGAGGATTTTGGGGAAAACACAGGTAACACTGTGTTCGTAAAAATCCGACCCGTCGAAAAATGATGGTGTCTCCCACCTTCTCGGAACACATGAATCAAAGACTTTAAATGCACTGGCAAACTTTTTCCTCGTTTTGCTTCGAGTAAGCGTGTATAACGTGAAAATCACTTTTTCTGTTAATAATTCGGAACAAATCTACTTCGTTTTCTATGGCCACTATTTTGTCACTTTTTTCGACGGAAAGATTTCTGATTTCATAGTACTTCTTTCCTTTTCAAGGGATCGCAAAAAGACGCTCTGCTCGTCGGCGTTAAACAAGATTTTGCCTGCGGCGCATTGCTTCCTATTCTCTATTTAGAAGAACTGTGTGTCATTTTCTTGGCGATTAGGCTTGGAGCGATCGTAAACTATTGTTTTTTTCGATTGTAAACAGTTATTTACGATTGTAAACCGTTGTTTACGATTGTAAACAGTTGTTTACGATTGTAAACAGTTGTTTACGATTGTAAACAGTTGTTTACGATTGTAAACAGATTAACGATTGTATTTTTACGACTGAAACCGATTGTTTCCGATCGTAATTTTACGATTGGAAACAACTGTTTACAATCGTAAAAAACAACTGTTTTACGATAGTTTCCAATTGTTTTCAATTGTTCCGACGGGAAAAATGTCCCATACGATGACTTGAATTTTTTCCACAGGGGGTAAAGCTGAGGCTATGAATGTATGTATAAACAAATTTTGTTTGCAAGAACAATTTCAGCTCATGCACTGCAACTAGTCTTACACCGGCTCTATTATATGTTGGCGGGAAATGTGCGCCGTTGCCGCGAAGTGGCAACAGCTCATTTTTGCAGGTGCGTCGTATATTATACGTCGTATATATATTGCGATCCAGGGGTCGTTGAAATGAGGGGTCTGACCCCTCCCCCCCCCCCCTGGCCTGAGTGCTTCGGGCCACACCTGATCACTCGCGTCGGAACTGTCCATTGAATTATGTTTCTCTTTAGGACCGGAAACCCCTTAGTGGGTTTGCAACAACCCCTGAATATAACATTTATGGATTAGTCTCAGCTGCACTAGCAGTGGTCTTCGCGGTGGAGTCCTGAGGGGTTTCGAATGATACATACAATATTTCCTCAAGTTTGCGCTCCAACTTTAGAGGTGCTTAGAAAGGTCCGCGCGCGACTTGAAATTAGTTTCTGGCACGTTACTTATATGATATAACCAAAAGACGACTTCTTTGGTATGATCATCTTTCCAAAAAGGCCCAAAGGCCTGAATTAGTTGAGATAGTAGCTCCTCTTCGGTCCCATCCCCAAGTTTGAACGAAGCACCGAGTCGGTTAAACATTTTCTCGCATTAACTATCTGTTGTTTTCTGTAGAAGTCTCAAGAATATCTTCTGTCGATTCTTCCCTGTCAAATGCATGCGATTCGGGTCTAAACTAAGTTGTACCGTAATTCCATACAAGCGTGACGTCACATCCGTTTCATCTGTTTTACCTCAGCAAACGAAAATTTGTAGTTCATTCCTATCGGTGAATATATATTTTAAAGCACAATGGACACTTCTAATGCTTTACTTAGTATTAAATGCTTCGCAAATAAACATTACCGACTTTCTTTAGAAGGCACTACGAAAATCGGCCGTTTTCTTGTTATCCCTTGTCTTAACCTCTCTGGTATTCCGGCGATCCAAATCTTAGGAGCTGGGATGTCGTGGCAGGAAATTCAAAAACTCCCAGCAATGCTTGATAGAAAAAAATATATTTGAGATGTCACAAAAGTCAAGCCGCAGATGTAGTTTACCTGATTGTTCTAGTGTTTCATCAGAAGTTCCATGGCTTAAAGTGCCCATTAAACTTTGTGGAATAGTGTTGTGAAGCTTGATTAGCTTGCTTTGTAAAATGTACCAGAATATGCAATAAGCTTATAAAAAATAACATAGCTAGAAAAATCATTAAAAAACAAATAACCTATTCAAATCTGAATTATACAAACTGATTTATGCATAAAATAAAGATCTACTAAGTATTATAAGAAACATCACTTCTATCTTTGTCCAAGCTAGTAAATTGAGCATGTACTGGCCCAAAAAATTACGCTTTGAAATATCACAGAGAGGAAACTGTTGAAAAAGCTGCTGATCTGGGGGGTAAGCATTGTTCCTAGGTTGTTACAAAGTGGGATTGGGGTAGTTTGATTTGCCCATTGAACTTTAAGACGTATATATAGAGAGTCGAGCGCGTTTAGATTTATAAAACGGTCTAGGAACAATCAGATTCTATGTTGGGTCCTCAATCACACGACGTCACTAAGTACGTACGACTGTATGGAGTTCCGATACAGTTAAGTTGACACCGCGATGTACCACTGTTTACAAATTGGGAAACAGAAACTGGAATGGTGTAGACTAGAAATTTGAGCGGATTCGTAAGATTGAGGGTTTGGAACCGAGTCAGAAACGAAATCCAGCCTGACGAACAGAAGATTTGAATCCAGCCAAAAGGACGAATCCTGGATTTGAATCCCAATCCGGATTCGGATTCGCCCATCTCTGGTTTTGGGATGGTATCTCCATATGGTAGAATAATCTTGTTATCTTTCAGACGAATCCGTGTCAACTGCACGGAGACAAGATCGCGGCTTAAAGCCTCCCTTTGAAAGCAACCAAATTGTAAATCTAGAATCAGAAGAAGATTGTTTCACCTGTGAAGTCTGTAAGAAGAAGTTTACCAAGCAGCAATACTTGGCAATGCATATGGTGGCACACAGAAAAGATAAGTCATTCTCATGTGATTTATGTGAGAAAAAATTTGCTCGGAAAGATGAATTTTTGGTTCACAGAAGGAGACACACTGGAGACAAGCCTTTTTCCTGTGACGTATGTGAGAAATCGTTTACAAGGTCAAGTGAAGTGGCCATCCACAAAAGAACACATACAGGAGAGAAGCCATTCTTCTGTGACCTTTGTGGGAAAACGTTTTCTAGTAAAGCTCAGGAACTTGTGCATAAGAGAAGACATGCTGGGGAAAAACCTTTTTCCTGCAAGTTTTGTGTTAAAACATTTACAACAAAAGAGGAGCAGAGGATCCACACCAGAACCCATACTGGGGAAAAGCCTTTCTCTTGTAGTTTCTGTGAGAAAATATTTGCTAGGAAATATGAGCAAGTCATCCACATCAGAACACACACTGGAGAAAAGCCGTACTCTTGCGATCTGTGCGAGAAAACGTTCGCCAGGTCGGGTCTCCTGGCAGTTCACAAGCGAAGACATACTGGAGAAAAACCGTATCCCTGCAACTTTTGTGGAAGTATGTTCGTGAGAGGGAATGAGCTGCTTGTCCACATGAAAAAACACACTGGAGATGAACCGTATTCCTGCAATTTTTGCGACAAAACATTTGCAACGCAAGAAGAACGCCTGGTCCACTTGAAAACACACAGCGGAGAAAAGCCATACTCATGTAGTTTGTGTGAGGAAACCTTTGCTACGAAAGATGAGCGGCTCATACATACAAGAGCTCATTCTGGAGAAAAGTCTTTTTCGTGCGAAGTCTGTCAACAAGAATTCACCAATCGTGGGAGACTTCTTTTTCATATGAGAAAATCCCACGCTGAAGACAAACTTCACACGTGTGGTGTTTGCGATCAACAGTTCTTGTATTCAAGTTCGATGGTTAATCATATGAGGAAACACACAGGAGAAAGACCATACCCGTGTGATGTATGTGATAAAAAGTTTATGACTATCGGTAACAGGAATGAACACGTGAAGACGCACACTCAAGAAGTGGTGAGTGCCAAGAGCCCCGCAGTTCATACCTCAGTAAAAGTAGAGACTTAAACTCACTTTCAGATTAGAACTTGAAATACTACTGTCTGGTAGAATATTCGTCTCTCCCTCTTTTCGACCATGGACTCCGACATAGTCGCGACACAATTGTGGGCCACACACTTTCTGAGTGTTTTTCGCGGAAACACGACTGTTTGCCACACAGTTGTGCCACTGAGCCAAGGCGGAAACGCCGTTTTGTCTATTTTTTCGGCGGTAATTTCAAATGTCTGAAAATAAAAATAAAATTCATGTAAAATCTCAATAAATAGAACTCCAGGCTATTTCCCTACCATTTTGTACAAAAAGTATCCTCAGTTTTAAGTCTATATATTTGAAAAAGAATTTAACTTTATTGTTTAAACACTATTTTGCTGCTTAATTTGAATTTCCCGCCAGAATCGAACCACAAAATCGACAATCAACTCGCCAGTTGTTTTGTCGAATCTGAGCCAGAAAGCGAACCACGAAAATCTTGTTGGTCGCCGAAACACACTTGTGGCCCGCACGAAAGACCGCGAGAACACTCTTTTCGAGCCACAGTCGACCCACAAACTGTTTGTGGGAGCACGAAAAAACGCCTATAGAGAGCGTGTTCCACCCTTCTACAAATAGTAACTATTAGTTACTATTTCCATTCCAACCTCACCAAAAGTTACTACGTTGACCGTTCCAACCTTCTCGAAATAGTAACTAATAGTAACTAGTTGCTACCACGCTCGGGACCGTAGTAAGCGTAGTAACTACAGATCTCTGTAACGTGATTGGTCGGATTCGCCCGTGGCATGATATTCTGCTGGAAAATTGAAAAATCGTTCCAGCCTTGACGGCAAAAAGCCAGGATTCGTGACGTCATGCGTAGTAACTACGGTAAGTAGGATGGAACACGTTCAGAGTATCGTTAAGTTCTGGAACGCAACCGAAGTATCGGTTATCGCCGTATCTTGCCGATCTGTCTCCCCTGTGTTTAGACATGATTTGATCCAAAATTTGTTTCTGGTCGCGTCTCATTTATGCATTGACGTGTCTTTTAAGTATTAATGTGTCTCTTGTCGTTTTAGTGTGTTTTGTAAATATCTCGGCTACATTGTAAAAAGTTTCTCCGAATAAGGATGCAGTATTTGCTACTGGGATTAATCTTATCTCTACTGGGATAAGATTAATCCGAATTAGGGGTAATCTTATCTCAATAAAGACAAGATTAATCCCAGTAGCAAATACTACAAGATTTTTTTTTTACAGTGTATTTATCTCTTCGAGCTGTTATCTTCTAAGCTTTTGGTGTTGAAGTTGCTAATTATTATTTATTTCCCTCAAAGAATATATAATGAGGAGTACTAAAATAAATTTAAAAAACACTGTTACAAATAACTTTCATAACAATAATTAACAATTGACGTACATTAAACAAAGCACTGCACTTACTCAACTATTAGCTTTTTAGCGAAAAATGGGAACAGATTCTTCAGAGTCAGAATATTATTAGCTTTACTCCAAAATTATCAATGGAGAACGAGCACCGCCCAGAGATCGGCGAATCCGAATGTGGATTCGAATCCAGGATTCGTCCTTTTGGCCGGATTCAGATCATGATTCGAATCTTCTTCTGGATTCTGCCTTACGGCTGGATTCGGGCTCGGATTCTAAACCCAGGGTTGGTCACCAAGAACCAGGGTGTAGTAGTAGTAGTAGTAGTAGAACAATTTTATTGAAAATTAACATTTTGTTTTCAATAGCACAACAAATACGAGTTACTTCAGGATACTTTGGGTTACTCAGGATTACTTTGGGTTATTTTTGGTTACATTGGGTTACTTTGGGTTACATTGCATTGGGTTACATTAGGTTACTTTGAGATACTTTTGGGTTACTTTCCAGGGTGTACGAAGTTACTTTTGGGGACCAACCCTGGTTCTAAACCCGAATCTTACGAATCCGCTACATTTTCTAATCTTTTCCCAATTTCTACACAGTGTGCTGAAGGTATTAATAATAATAATAATAATAATATATTCGCAAATTGGATGGCAGGCCGTTAAGCCTCTACGCAATTATTTGTATATTGTGCTTAGCGAGCCCCAAATTCTTTCCTGGTTTCCGAGGAGAAACCCATACTAAAAACCACACAGGAAAACATAGAAACAAGATTTACATCGTCCAATCAACCGTCTCATTTGCCTTATGCAAAGATTTGTTTTTAGGTTGGATTTGAATCCTCAGCATGAAATGGTGGATTCGGACTCGTTCCTAGCCGTGGATTCGGATTCGAATCCTTTCAGGATCTCAGCCTCGTTTTTGTTGCAATAGCGCTGCCGCATCGCTGCTGCTGCACTTCTTTGCTTTTGCATAACATGCGTTTTTGGAATCACTTTCTTCTCTGTTGAAGCGGCAACGCTGCAGCATCTTGCAGGGAAGCACGGACTTGGTCGGGGAGCAAGTCCGTGATTCTCGAGAAGCGCTGCCGTCTTCCTCGGAAGCGCTGCAGTGCAAAAACGGATGTAGAAAGAATCAGTCCGGAATCGGCCGAGAAGTGGACCTGCAGCATGCAACAAAAACGAGGCTCTGGTTCGCTCATCTCTACTTCCGCCGAGTATTTACAGAACACGAAACGACCAGTTGTTCTTGTGATTATCCGTTCTTTCTTCCACCTTCTCACTGTGAGAATTTTGAAGTGACATATTTTTGGGACTTTTGCCACTGATCGATCCCAGCTAAATGTAGCGTTTACACGGACAAGAAATCCCGTCAAGTAGAAAGGAATTTCGGTGGACTTGAAAGGATTCAGTTCGTGGAGACGACTAGAAAAAAAGTCAAGCGGGACAGCAGTTCCTTTCAAGATGAAAGGAATTCCGATCCACTTGAAAGGAATCTCGTCGGCGGCGCTTGTGAAAAGAATAGAAAAAATGTCGAGCTCTTTTGAGAGTAGGGTCATCAGTAGGGTACTGATGACAAAAGTGCTATCAAAACATTTTGTTTTTGGGATCCCATAACGTAAGTGGAGGGATACGTGTGACATCGCAAAAGTTGTCCGTCAGTCCGTCCGTCTGTTAACACGATAACTCTCGAAGGGAATGAGATATTTTGATGAAACTTGGTGTGAGGATTCTTTGCATCAAGGGAAAGGTTTAGTTGGTAGATGGGCTCTGGAGCCCTGTATGTAGGGGTGGGGGAGGGTGTTCAAATTAAGGGATAAAGTGCAAGCAAAGTATTTTTAAACAGCTAATTAGATAGTCGATTAAGGGATAAAAAGACATGCTGAACACGGTGATGAAAACCGTTTTCTCGCCGGATAAGTGGTTCGCCCGTAATCCAGCCAAACGGGAAAGTTGGTTTTATTTGAAGTTGAGTAGATGCTCGATTTAGGGGCTTGTAGACATGCTTAACACTTATGTGAAAAGCATGTTCGCCTGGCTGGAAAAGTAGTTTGCCCGGAATCCGGACAAAACCGGAAAACTTGTTAAAAGCTAAAGTTTTATTTGAAGTGCATTAGATGTCGGATATAGGGGAGGCGAGATACGCTGAATTTATTTTGAACTTTATTTTTTTGCCGGAAAAGTAGTTCGCCCGAAACTCAGCCGAAACAGGAAATTTGGCATAAATAAGGCAGGAAGTTCTGATCAGTTTCGTCAAAATAGATATGACTTATAGAGGTAAACACACATGCAGTACCCGTATCTGAACTTCGTTTTTCTCAGATGATTAGCTATTTGACCTGTTTAGATTTTAAGTCTGGCAAAGACTGGACCTCGCGAAGACAAGACCCAATTGTCTGGATCAAATATGAATGAGATCTCATCGAAACCTTTGGTCTTTTTGCTAGTGAATTTATTTTGTCAGATTTTCTGGCTTGAAGAAATATTTTTTCCCTCTGCGTGTAAACATAATTTGTCGCGAAGACTGGCCTCATTCATAAATCCGACCTTTTTTTTTGAAAAAGTGGACCGCAAGAGCAGTGGTGCAAATAAACAGTGGAGGAATTCTTTTTTGAATGTTATATCTATGTATTACTTGAGTTTTTATCTGAGTACTCCTCGCGATTCTCCTTTAAATTCTCCTGTTTCGCGTTTTGTAACTATTGAGATAAAGCCAATTCTCCTGTTTTTGCCAGAATCGAAAACCGGGAAAACTTCGCGATTCTGCTGAATTCAGAAGTTTCTCCCTTCTCTTTTCCGATTGGTCAACGAAGGGCGGATGTTCAACCCGAATAAACTGGCTCTAGAGTGTGGCAAAATTAGTGTTTTAGTCAAAAACGAAAAGAAGAGCAAAAATGGTAATTTGGACGAGAATCGGTAACTGAGAATTCAGATAGAAAACTATTATAATTTAATGTATGTATTGTAAACGTAGAACCAGCTAGTCAGCTTACTGCCATTTCAAGATTTTTAATGAGTGAACTATATTGAAAATGAATATTTATTCCCTTTGAACTGTGCAGTTTTCATCCTCATGCTTGAACTAGTCAGTAGCTAATTAGGGTTCCCAAGACCGCCTGAATGTATGTTTTAGGTCTTGATTTTACCATTTACCAGTGGTGAAATTGGCTCTTCTTATCCGCCATCTACCCAACCCTTGAACGACAAGGGTTGGGGGGATGGCTTGGGTTGGGTAGTGGCAGCGCAAAATAACACTAGATAGTAGCGCCAAGACCTATGTTCTCCATGCTTTGCAAACAGACCATACTCGTAGCGAAGCCCACTACGCTTGCGGCAATTTAAAGCGAGACAAACTTGCGGGTTTACAAATTTCTAGTAAAGCCTAGCTGCGGTCTACACTCACCAAGGGAACAATGGAGGATGCATCATTTTTTTGCAATGTTCAGATTATGAAGTTATCGGAGCAAGCACTGGTGTACGACTGAATGAGTTTCAGTAGGGATGTTCTCTACCGCTAGTGGTGATAGTATCGCTGCTATTCGAGTGTGTGTCAATTTTATCAAGTGTTGACGCTACTCCCTAGTGTTATTTTGGCTTCTGTCTCTGCGGCGAGGATCGAGTTGATGATTGGTTGTAATTTGTGTTGCGTCGGTCTTTACGCTTCTTTTCTTGCTGTCTTCATAAAACTCAGTAAAATAAAAGTAGTTGTCGTATTCGTAGAATTATGACAGACGATTAAGGATTGTCTAAATAGGAGTAATAAGCTGAATAGACGCCTGTTCACGCACCCCTGTTCAAAAAGGAACTCAATAGGTTCTTGTCGATGCAGCGTCGGTGTTGCCACGCTGATTCAGTTTTTCCAACTTCTAAAGATCAGAAAGTATAATTTGGCGACCTTTATATTGTAAAAAGCTATCAAATTAACGGATGGACAGGCATTGGTCTCGAACTGAAAAAAAGCAGTCGTAACACAACAAAACGTATTATTTTGAAGAAAAGCTGTTTCTTCAGCTTCCAACAAAGTAGAACTTTAGTGCTTCCCGTGGCAACCCTGACGACGTTGCTCCTCTCCTCGGCCTGCTGTGGAACCAACCAAGTGATCTGATTGGCTCTGCATAAGCTAAAATACAACCTGGCTCCCTTATTCGCCTTATTACAGCGCGCCCCGAGGAAAAGCGGAATCTGCAATACGCCGTAATACACCTTACAACACCTATTTGGACAATACTTTAGGTTTGGGTGTTTACCTGACCCTGAAATGATTTTTGTCCATTCTAACGAAAATGCTGGGATTTCGTCAACTGCATGACGAGAAAGCAGAAAATCCGGTCGGGATTTCGTCCGTTGGCATCATTAATTTCGGACGCATGAACCGATGTGTGTACCGTTGATGTTATTACTCTTTACTTAAGAGGTCCAGATGAACCATTTGATGCCGTCTCGATATCGATACTCTGACCACGGTAAAAGCCCGACTGACGAACATAGATATTCTTTGAGTCCAAGCTGACTTTAAAACATATATTCAAACAATGTTTAGAACGGATATACGTCAGCTACGATTCTTCATCAGCGATCTTTCGGCCCTTCTTGGCAAGGGTCCTCGTCAGGCTGAAGTCCGTATATCCGTTGTAAACATTGTATGAACATATGGTTAGCGTGCGAATTACGGGGGAATCGATCAAACCTTTAAAAGGCATATTTGGGATCGCAGTCTTTCGTTTGGTGGTTAGATTTAACTTACTATATCAATCCTTAATTGACTTTGGGTTACAGAATATCGTCAGTAAATCAATTGGTTGGACATCTCGTCTTAATCTAGTCTGCACGCACGATTGGAAACTAAATAAACAAGTTAAAAGCCTGTTCCACCCTATTTACCGTAGTTACTACGCATGACGTCACCGGTCCTGGAATCAAGGTTGGAAAACAATTTTATATTTTCGTCAAAATATCGTGCCGCGAGTTGATCGGTCAGCGTAAAAACTTTTCACGAGGCTAGAAAATGACGGACCGAACGCGGGCAAATCGATGCGGACTGCACTAAAGTCCGGTAATTACCGAATTAGGAAACGAACGTGAACCAAATAAGTAGACACGTTAAAGTGTCGAAAAAGGATATTAAAGCTATGCGATCCTCTTATTTTCGTTTTTGTAAATTTCTTCTTTTTCTCCCTCCTTGGCAAAGAAATTCCAAAATTATTAGTAATTACTCGCTACCGGATATCACGGAGAAATTGTCTGTTCTCCACAGAAAACTGTCCGAAACGGCGTACGCGCGTCTGTGGCCCTCTCATGGGCTTATTCGTCTGTTTGACTCTTAAGTAGATTTTGTTTGTATATGTAGTGTTTTGCCTAATTATGTCTTCATATATTCTTTTGTACTCCACTGTTTTCGTCTTGTACGATTTGTGGGTTAAAAATAAATTATTATCATTATTATAAAGTACAACAGGCACTATTTATGCTTTATTATCTTTTTAGAAAAAACTTCACGAATAAAGATAAAGATTTCTGGCTTCCCCTAGATTACTCTTCGAAAATAAGCCGTTTTCTTGTTATCGCCTGTCATTACCTCTTTGGCGTCTTGTGGAAGATGATCTCCGGAGATTGCACTGGCATGGCGCAAAAAATCCACTTCTGTGCGTCACGCCCTCAAAAACCGTCTCTGTAGCTGGCACATTGCTCAATGCCATCTGATGAAACGTTTTACTGTTTGTGGTGTAAAAGAAAAGTTGTTGGTTCTGAAAAAATTATGAATAGGCTACGTCAGACTGACCTGCATGTACGTCTAAATACCATTCACAGCTAAAACTATAAAACAAAATTATTTGTCAATAATACAGATAATTTGGTATGCTTATTTGAACGTTTGGTAACAGTGAACGATCGCCGAAGACAAAACTAAAACCCAAACCAGGATTTTTCTCCTATAAATACTAGTAATAATCACTCACGCTTTTGTCACTTTTTGAATATTTTGCTAATTCACCATTCAATTATGAAAGTGACTCAGCTGACACCTTCTTCTTCGAATATGTCACCACCTGGCTTCCAGGATGGGACCCTTTCGGCTTCTACCTCTGTTTTGTTTTTTATAATTTGAAAAGTTTGCCGGGAGTTACGTACCTTCAATGGAGAAGATGGCGGTCCGAACCGTCAGATGCCTTCCAAAGAGGAAGGACCTTTTTAATAAATTCAAAATCAAAGAAATTTAATTGAATTTCTGCTTCAGCTTTGTGCCAGGATAAGCCTGAAATAGTTGGCTGTTAGCTGATATCAAGTTTGTTATTTTTCTTTTCCATTTTACTTTTTCATATGCAAGTAAGAAAGCCAAGGTAGTGGAACAGTTAAAAAAGTGTTCGAATAAGCATAGCGTACAGTAACAACGATGCGATAAGAAGAAAGGAAATCTGCTTATATTTGTCTAAGCTAAATTGGAGGACGCCCGACCGGCAGCAAAATAAATAATGTAATTATAAGATCCAGCAACACAGCAACGCAGATCCATCGGACCTTATCGCTCCGAAGTGCGAATTAAGGTAATTAAGATAAATAATAAATAAAATAAATAATAAATAAAATTGGCCAAAAAATAAAATTTATTGTCTATTAATCGGCTGATTTCTCATGTAATATTTTTTTGGATGCAATACTGGATCACCGAATTTTCAAACGGGCAGACCGACGGCCTAGTATAGTACGTAAAGAATGGTAAGCAATCAAGATGTTAAATCACCCGAATTTACAAAACCGGCATCCAAGGAACAACTGAAGTTTCGACTGCGTTGAGCTGAAATTTTTCAACGCGAAATACAGAGACTGCAGCCTGATGAAAAAAGGGTATACAGATAGTAATACTCTTGATGACTAACTCTCCTTGCCGATGCAAAATCGCCGAGTACCTAGCGGAAGAGCCGAAAGCGGCACCACCGCTTTCCCCGGCGGTCGCCGCGTGATTGGTTGACACGAGATTATGAGTTGTTGAGTTTGAGTCGTTAGGGCGACGTTTTCTCTTTGAGGATCACTGCGGTGTGTTTGGGACTTAGTCATATAGAGTATCTAATATTGCGAGGACTGAGGTATAGGGTATGAGGTAGACTGATTTATCCACGCATGATAACTATTCTGAGCCGTGGAAACGTTTCGCTGGCTCTTTCATATCTGTATAATTACGGTTTTTCATAAAAGTTTTACCAGAAGTAGGAACGGGAAGGCTTCAAACTTTCGTTGCAAAAACGAATCTTGCTTCCTGTTTGTTGAATTTTGAAAAATGCGTCATGAATGATCAATAGGATGTGGGATTTAATTTACGATTTTGTTCAAGCTTTGAAGCCTTCAAGGTCTCATTTTTATTGGTTTAAGATGAAAGTGTAGGTGACGTTAAAGTAGGGTAAACTTTTAAGAAAATTTTGTAGTAACGTCACTGAGTTTGAGGTGGAGACGTAGACACTTGTTTTGGTTCAATCCAAAGCAAGAACAAATGAAAAAAAAGCTACGCGGGAATATATATATGAAAAAAAAAAAAAAAAAAAAAAAGCTCTCATTTCAAAGTAAACTTTTCCAAAAGCGTGGTTATACCAACAAAAATTGCCATATTAACCTTTCCTTCGTACAATTCACTGGCTTAGAATGATGACCAAACGCCGATAACTTTACTCTCATGTAGCGTTTACAATGACAAGAAATCCTGTCGCGAAGAAAGGAATTCCGGTCGGCTTGAAAGGATTCCGTTCGTGAAGACGACTAGAAAAAAGTCTAGCTGGACGAGAATTCCTTTCATGATGTAATGAATTCCGGTTCTACTTGAAAGGAATTTCGTCGGCGCCTGTAAAAAATTTTTTTTTTTTTGCTAGAATTTAAAAATAAAAGGGCCCCAGAATCGATCCCTGGGGCAGTCCCACTCTCAGCGGTGGCCCGAAGGGGGGGTGAGGGGGGGGTGTGACTCAACCCCCCTGCCTTCTGTTGAGTCGTATCAGTCGTTTATTTTGGTCTTTTGCTAAGTCGTATAAGTCGTTTATTTTGGCCTCGCCGAGGTCCCGGGCATTCATTTTAATACAAAATAATCCGAGTCGTTTAAATTTTTTTTTAATTTTGTCTCTGTACAGCTTCAGTCGTAAGCCAGTCCCCAAAGAAGTCGTTTAAACCAGGTTTTGTAACCCCGATACGTGGGAGACATGATTCATGGGGGCAGCAATGCGGCTACCTGTTCTACTCCCATGCCATTGGATTTGGATCTGCCTAACTTCGGTCTTTCCGATTTTAGCCTGTTACAATAGGTTAGTTGTTAAAGTGGAGTCTGACTGGTAACATTGATATACCTTATAGACCGAAAGCGAGGGACAAGGTTATGTGCATTGATTTTTGGTCATCTTTGGCTATAAGTGTAAACAGAAGGAATAAAATTTTTAAACGGAATGGAAAAGCCATCAGAAATCAAATGAAAGGAGACCCGCGAAACAAGTGTGCCCAGAACAGATCGAAAAACGTCGATTACAAAGAGAGGTTGAGGTAGGAACAACGCTTGAAAAGAACAAGGAGGATTTTAATATACACCCGAAAGTCGTTTCCCAGGACAGGAGGGGTTCTGCAGATGCTGGAATAGCTCATTCTAGTCGGGAGGTAAATTTTTTACTTCTATGCTAGCTGAGGCGTTACTATCTAAATGTTTGGGGGGGGGGGCAAAAATATGCCTTCAGCCCAAGCTGACTGCGAATCGTATGTATCCCTGCTGATTGCGAATCATAGCACTATCAAATATGGGAGGAGCAAGGTATTTACTGGGTATTTACCGACTGGCTATTAATTTTTACCGGCTGTTTTTTGACGAAAATCGACTGATTTAAAGAAAACCGACCGTTTTTAAGAAAATCGACTGTTTCCCCTAAAAAATCGATTGTTTTTACGAAAAATCGCGAAAAATCTATTTGTACCTGCTGGCCGACAACATCGGGGGGGGGGGGGGGGGGGGGGGGGGGCGCGTAGAATCAAATTCTGCAAACCAGTTTTAAGTTGCGATTCTTCAAATGTAGCTCACTGTAGCTCTACCGGCTTTAGTTTTCGACATGAAAGTACAGTGTGTTGAGTGACAAATAAAACGGTACATGGTAGTTTCATAATGAAACAAAAGTACATCAAATAACCCGGAAAAAAACGCAACACAAGTCTCGTCGGCGAACCGGCGTCTTTTTCTAGCTGTAAACCTCTATCAGGCCAAGACCAACAGTTCGTTACGTCCGTAAATACGGATTTTTTTTTTTTTATGCACTGTCAAACCTGTTTTCCTTGTTTCGTTTCTGAGGAAGTGTGTTCTGAACGTGAAAATTACCTTTTTTTTTGTTATTAGTTCGGAGCACATCTACTTTCTGTTCTATGGGCTTTATTTTGTCACTTTTTTCGATGGACAGAGTCGTGATTTCATAGCTATTCTTAACTTTTCATTGGGATCGCAAAATGACGCTCTGCTCCTCGGCTTACGTCCATAAATCAGGATTTCTTTTAATGCACTTGCAAACTTCCTCGTTTTGTTTCTTTAAGCGTGTCTTTAACGAGAAAATAACTTTTTTTGCTTTAACTCGGAACAAATCTACTTTGTTTTCTATGACCACTATTTTGTCACTTTTTTCGACGGTCAGATTTGTGATTTCAAAGCTATATTTTCCTTTTCAATGTGATCGCAAAAAGACGGTCTGCTCCTCGGCGTTTCACAAAATTTCGCCTGTGGCACATTTCATATTATTCTCTATTTAGAGGAACGGTGTGACATTTACTTGGCGATTAGGCTTGGAACTTTTTAGATTTTAAACACATTAAAGGCTGGATAAAATCTTTCTCGACAAAGGCAGATTAAACAAAAATCGCCTGCGGCGCTTGCTTTAATTTGTCCCGGGTACAGGCGTTGAAAGCTTTCTTCTTTAGCGAAAGTTGAAATGTAAAGCTGCGGCTATGAAGGTATGTATACAAGAAATTTTATTGCAAGAATAATTTCAGCTGATGCATTGCAGCTAGTTTTACATCGGCTCTATTATTTGTTGGTGGTGAATGTGCGCCATTGCCGCGTAGTCGCAACAGTTCATTTTTGTTGGTACCTGCGAGTCGTATATTACGATCCAGGAGTCATTGAAATGAGGGGTCTCACCCCCCCCCCCTGGCCTGAGTGCTTCGGGCCACCCCTGCCTACTCTGTTCGATTGATTCTGTCGTGACGATGATACACCATTTCCAAAACTTGCTGCGATCTGTTTTGGAAATACGAGTCAATCAATGATAGAGCAGGTCCTCTAACTCCACTATTATTTAATTTTGAAAGAAGGATTACGTGGGAAATGATGTCAAACACCTTTCAGATATCGAAAAAGAATCTTAATCCCAGGAAATCGCTTTTGCCGTATCGTGCAGATCCGTCAGCCTAGTTTTAGGTCGATTTGCTCCGAAATATATTTCCGGTCGTTTCTCCTTAAAGTATTACTGTGTCTGTTGGCTGTTTAATGTGTTTTGTATATATCTCGCATATTTACCTCTTTTAACTATTGCTTCTAAGCTTTTGTTATTGAAGTTGCTAATGGAAAATGAGCTTCTGCCCACGGACGGGCGAATACGAGTCCGGATTCGAATCCAGGATTCGTCCTTTTGGTCCGTTTCGAATCTTCTGCTTGTCAGGCTGGATTCGGATTAGGATTCCAGACCCTGGATCTTACGAATCCGCTCCATTTTCTAATCTTTTCGCAATTCTTACACACTCGAGCCCGGAATCCAGTCCTGGTTGCCGAGAGGAAACCCATACTATAATAAGGGATCGACGAAAAGCAGGAAAGGAAAGGCAAGAGAAAAGCAGGAAAGAATACTAAAACCAGGAAGGGCAAACTGAAACGAGGAAAGAATTACCAGGAATCAGGCATTCGAAAAACTGGCAAGCATTTCCTCTGTTTAGTATCCCGTGAGGGGTCGGCAACTTCCATTTGTTAAAGTTCACCTTTTCCTCCTTTTAGAATTCGAGAAAACTGGCAAGACTTTCCTTTGTTTAGTATCCCGTGAGGGGTCGGCTACTTCCATTGTTATAGTTGACCTTTTCCTCCTTTTAGTATTCGAAAAAATCGGCAAGCATTTCCTTGGTTTAGTATCCCGTGAGGGGTCGGCAACTTCCATTTGTTAAAGTTTTCCTACTTTTAGTATTCGAAAAAATTGGCAAGCCTTTCCTAGTATCACGTGAGGGAATAAAAGGAGGAAAAGGTGAGCTTTTACAAGCGTAAGTTGCCCACACCTCACGAGATACTAAACAGAGGAAAAGCACGGCACAGCTTGCCAGTTTTTTTTTTATAATTTTTACAAATGTTAGTTGCTGACCCCTCACCGGATACTAAACAGAGGAAAGGTTTGCCAGTTTTTTAGAATTCCTAATTTCTTTCCTCGTTTGGTACTCTCTGTGACAAGCTACTAAAACCAGGAAAGAAATGGTGGACTTGAAATATCTTAGTTGCCGACCCCTCGCTGGACTCATCATCGGATAAGGTACTAAAAGGAGGAAAAGGTGAACTTTTAAAAATGTAAGTTGCCGACCCCTCACGAGAAACTAAACTGAGGAAAAGCACGGCACAGCGTGCCAGTTATTTCAAACACTAAAAGGAGGAAAAGGTGAACTGTTACAAACGTAAGTTTCTGACCCCTCACGGGATACTAAACAGAGGAAAGGCTTGCCAGTTTTTCGAATCCTCGATTCCTGGCAATTCTTTCCTCGTTTTAGTTTGCCCTTCCTGGTTTTAGTATTCTTTCCTGCTTTTCTCTTGCCTTTCCTTTCCTGCTTTTAGTCGATCCCCTATAATAACCACACATGAACACGGTTTACTTAACAGTTTTGTTAAGGTCGGATCCGACTCCGGAATCGAATCCTTAGCAAGAAATGGTGGATTTGGATTCATACCTATAGCCCTGGATTCAGATTCGCCCATCTCTCTGCTTCTGCCAAGTATTTACAGAAAATGAAACGACCAGTTATTCTTCCGATTATCCTTCTTGCTTAAGTTCGACTGTGAGAAGGGGAAAACTTGGAGTGAAATAGTTCTCCCACTGATGCATCCCAACTAATGTAGCGTGTACACGGTTCCCGTCAAGTAGAAAGGAATTCCGGTCGACTTGAAAGGACTCCGTTCGTGGAGACGACTAGAAAAAAAGTCAAGCGGGACGACAGTTCCTTTCAAGATGAAAGGAATTCCGGTCTGCTTGATAAGACTTGTCGGCGGCGCTTGTGAAAAAAAAAGTCGAGCTCTTGTGAGAGCAGCGGTCTTACGTCATAAATGCTATCCAAACCATTTCTTTGCTAGTGAATTCATTTGCTTGAAGAAAGAGTTAGAAGAGTTCCTAGCTTGAAGAAATATTTTTTTCTCTCTGCGTGTAAAATCAATCTTGTCACGAATACCGGCCTCTGTTCCAGTTTTCCTCTACTTCTAAAGGTTCTCAGATCCGATCTTTTCATTGAAAGTGCAACGCAAAATGCAGTGGTGCAAATGAACAGTGTAGGAATGCTTTTTTGCATGATATATCGATTTAATAAAATGTAATGTTTATTTAATATAAACAGTGGAGGAATGCTCCTTTGCATGTTATATCGATATATTACAGTATATTCTTATTTAATTTAATGCAAATAAACAGTAGAGGAATGCTTCTTTGAAGGTTATGTCAGTATGTCATAATTTTATTGAAACTGGATATTTGTTCCAGTCATTCACAAATCCTCAATTTTAGGCATGGTGCTCATACGTTAGGGCACCATGCCCTACAGTAAGGTCATGTTACCCTTTTAAAAATCTGTTTGAAATACAAATTTCCAATTCAGATTCTCAATTCAATAGTTGAGAACACATTTTTATGGGACTATCACCCGATGAAAAATTTAATCTGAAAATAGTAGTATGAAGTATTGCGAAAAAGTAGCATGCAGTACTACCTGATGCTACTGCATGCTTCTACTTCAAGGCTACTGTATTACTGCATGCTACTATATGCTACTTTAGCAAGACTGGATGCTACTATGGCAAGACAGGATGCTACTGGATACTACTACTTAAGATTGGACCAGTCTGAGGCCCATTAAATGATAGTATTCTTTTCTATTACATAGTATTACATGCAACTTTTTCGTACAACTACCATACTACTACGCAGGCTTCAAATTTTTCACCGGGCGCATGTCCTTGTTGCAGGGCATGGTGGCCCCAACGTTTGAGGATTTGTGTATGACTGGTTTGTTCCCTTTGAACTATGCATCCACTTGTTGTGAATGAACTAGTCAGTAGCTGATTACGGTTCCTACTGATTAATCATTAGTAGACACTTTAGGCTATTCGGCAGTTGGAGAAATCCATGCGTCAACTTTTCATCTAAATAGAAAGGCATTGAAAAATACACTATATAGTCGATGGTTCAAAGAATTTAAGAATAAAGTTAGTTCTTGGTCAATTCGCTTTTTTACTTCTAAAGAAGATATTTATTAGCGGCTTCGCAGCCCTCTTACCATTTATCGCAGATTATCACGGGTCATTGTAGGTTAAATTTTTCCTTCATAGAATAAACAAAATTGATACGGAGTTGTGCCCTTTGTGGTGTAACCGAAACATGCTTCAATTTTCTTTTTGACTGCCCTATTTTTGTTCTTGAACGTTTAGATTTATTATTTCACCTTAATAGGATCAATGTTCCTTTTGCATTTCATCTTGATTTGGTTTTTAAATTTAGGAACGTTAGAAATACTGTGATGGAATATATTCGGAAAACTATACGTTTGGATTTCGAATTATGATTTGATTTAAAAGTATGTGCTTTTTGGGATCCCAAAACGTAAGTGGAGGGATACCTATGACCTCGCAAAAGTTGTCCGTCCGTCCGTCTGTCAGCACGATAACTCTCGAAGGGAATGAGATATTTTGGTGTGAGGACTCTTCGAGTCAAGGGAAAGGTCGAGTTCGTAGATGGGCCCGATAGCTGCATATTTAGGCGAGGGGGAGGGGTTTCAAATTAAGGGGCGATTTTTTCCAATATTTTCCAATATTTTTTCCAATTAAGGGGTCCAGATTTGTAGTGATCCCGCGAGCTCGGTACTTCCTGATGTGCTAGGACGATGAGACTTGTCAGGGACCCGCACAGATAGACTAGTCGCTTCCCCAGTGTGACCATCTGGGGGAGTGTAGGGGAGGAGAATCCGGAAAAACGAGGTATTTCGAACTTACGAGCGGGTGATCGGATCTTAATGAAATATCATATATAGAAAGACCTCGTATCTCAGACGCCCCTTTTTTGTCCGGACCGGATCTGGTGACATTGGGGGGAGTTTGAGGGGGAACCGGAAATCTTGGGAAACGCTTAGAGGAGAGGGTTCGGAATTAAACTTGGTTCGATACGTGATTGACATAACCGGACCCGATCCGCTCACTGTGGGGGAGTTGGGGGGGGGGTCCTGATTCGGTACTTCCTGATCTGCTAGGACGATGAAAATTGCCAGGCTTGTCAGGGACCCGAATAGATTGACTTGAGAATGTAGATTCCCCGACCCGACCATCGTGGGGCGGGGAGGATTCGAGGGGTTGGGAATCCGGAATCTAGTGGCAAACTCAGCTGTTGAACGGGTGATCGGATTTAAATGAAGCATAATATTTAGAAAGACCTCGTGCCTCAAACTTCCAATTTTAAATCCGGACAGTCTCCGGCGACACTCGGGGGAGGTGGAGGGGGAACCGGAAATCTTCGGAAACGCTTGGAGTGGAGGGATAGGGACGAAACTAGGTGGGAAGAACAAGCACTAGCCCTAGATACGTAGCTAATGTGATAGTTGATGACGGGGTAAGATGACATGCTGAACACGAATATGAAAACCATTTTCTCGCCGGACAAGTAGTTCACCCGGAATCCGGCTAACACCGGAAAGTTTGTTAAAAGTAAAACTTTTATCTGAAGTTGATCAGATATCTGATTTAGGGGTAAGGAGACATGCTGAATCCATATTTGAACTTCGTCTTCTCCGATGATTACCGCTGGACCGCTACAAGACCCAATTGTCTGTAAAAATAACATTTTTGGGATCCCATCGAAACCTTTGGTCTTGTTTGTATTTGATAATGGAATTCACAGTGTGTATTCTTTAGTTTTTTTTTTGTTTTTTTTTAATTAGTTGTTTGTACAGAATTATGTGATTTTTAGTTTATTTTAGATGTTTAGCTTTGTTTCATTACTAGTTGTGAAATGCCGTAAGGCTAAATCACGTAATAAATTCATTCAAGACCACCTGAATGTTTGTTTTGGGCCTAGATTTTACCATTGACTGGTGATGAAATTGGCTCTTGTGCGACGATTACGATTGGACCGTCTCGCCAACCCTTAAACGCCAGTTACCCTGTGCTCCTACCCCTGCAGTGAAGACCAGTGATGATTGGCTGTGACTTGTATTGTGCCGGTTATTATGCTTATTTTAACCAGTAAAATAAAACTAGTAGTAGAATTAAGGCGCACTGCAGATGCACAGTTGATTGGGCAACGATTGGGAACCAAATAGCCACGTGAAGATCGTATTCTACCTAACTTACCGTAGTTACTACGCATAACGTCACGGATCCGAGCTTTTCGGCGCCAATGTTGGAGCACAACTTTTAGATTTTCGTCAAATATCGAGCCGAGGATTGATCGGACCAATTACGTCACAGAGGTCGATTCGTGGTTACCATGCTAACTATACTCCCGCTCGCTAGACTTTTTTTTATCTTTTTACCAGCGACGCCGTAAGAGATTCCATTCAAGTAGAAATCCTTCATCTTGCAAGGAATTCTCTCCCCGCTAGACTTTTTTTTTCTAGTCGTCTTCGCGAATGAAATCCTTTCAAGTGGACCAGAATTCTTTTCTAGTCGATTTTTAGTCAGTTTCTATTAGTAGACTTTGCTTGTTTTAGGTGGATCTAAAATATGTTGTTTCATTACGAAATTCGGTTGCTATACTGCTTTCGATCTGTTCCTTATTTTTTAGTTTATTTTTCGGTATAGTACGAATTCATTATTTGCTTCAACCCAGTTACTTAGTTCGTTAATTTAAGTGACATTTATTTAGCTCTTGTTCTTTACCATTTGCCTTCTTCTGCCTTTACTTCTTTACCATTTGCCTTCTGCCTTAACTTCTTAGGATTGCATTTCTTCAGGAATAAGCACGTGTCTTGACTTGAAAACTAGCCTACTTTTGTTTTTTGTGAATTCCGAACAAATGTGCTCTCTATCTTCTTTACCCTGGATCGCCCCTTTCTTTTCGCCATACAGCTCTTCGTTTAATAGGTAATCTCGGAATCGCAAAAAGTCATTTTTATCATCTACGTTTCCACGTTCGCCAGAAAAAACAGGTTTAGACAAAAATTTCGCCGACGGCGCCTTCATTCATCCTGGATAACGATAGCGACGTTGTCGGTCTGCAGCAAAGGCGTTTTTGGCGATTATTTCAAGCCCTGTTTGCAAAACTGGAAAGGTCCTCCAAAGCTAAAAGCCTAATGATGGTGTATCCATGGAAAAAAAAACAGAAGCCGTAAAGCGCGAAAACGTGTCAGTTTTTCTCTTTAGACTTGTTTGTATATACTCTGCAACATTTTACGTTGTAGCTTCTTGGAGGCAACTCGCCGTGTTTTTAGATTTCTTTTAATGGATTAAGTAAAAATCAGGTACCGATTCGCTCAGTTTTACCAGATTCGCCCCCCCCCCCTTCCCCCCAATGAAGAAATACTCATTTTATTTATTTCATTTCATTTAGGTTCATTTAATCGGGGCCCTTTAACTTTCGAAGATGCCTTTCATTTCCGCTCCCATCGTGGGTTCCTTTCCAGAACGATTCGTGTCGCTGTTCAAACTAGGACAATGCCAAAACAGCTGTGGAAGTGAAGTGAGTTCCTGAGTCGCAGAAATATCCCCGGCGTAAACCAGAGTAATTGTCCAGGAGTCTAGGCGACCTCCCCCCTCCCCTTTCCTAACGAAACCTCACCGGTACCCCCCCCCCCCTCCTAACTGTAAATATATGTGACATTACAAAATCAATATTACAAAATGTTCTAGGAAATTGGAAAAAATGCAGTTTGGTCCGCGAGTACTCAAAGTACATGTAATACCAATGCAGCCATTTCCGTCACAGTATTCATTAGCCTTGTTCTTAAACCTGGGGACCCGAATTTCATATTTTACATTCGGAAGCCGCTGACGGCACCTCACCTGTGTTTCACTAGCCGCGATTCACTAGTTTCCATGCGCATTATGCTCCCGACGAGTGTTCTCACCTCATGCAGTTGATGTTTAAAACTGGTTTTCTGAATTTTGCCGAGATTTTGCTATAAGTCAATGGGCTTGATAAACAGTAAATAGCCCGAGGTGTAGTTAAGGATTTTTCCTTGGCACGAGAGTTAAATGTAAACGCGACTTATAGCGGATCGCTGGCCGCTCGCCTTTATTATTCTATATATACGATTCATAAACATATTTTATCTTACTAAATCTGTGTGTACCGTGGGGTTTTCCCGGGAGAGAGGGGGGGGGGGGCGGGGTTACCGGGCGAAAAATATCCCTTCAGCCTGGCAAGATTTTAGCCAATTTTTTTTTTGCGCAGGGACGATCAGACAGAGACGCCATGAGCCAGAATGTTTGGGGGGGGGGAGGCATTTACTGGTAATCTTTACCGACTGTTTCTGCAGAAAAAACGACTGTTTTCAACAAAAAAAAATTATATTTTTGAAAAAAATCGACTGATTTTCAGAAAAATCTACTGATATTCAGAAAAACCGACTATTTTGACGAAAAATCGACCAATTTTCAGAAACAACCGTTTTCATTAAAAAAAAAAAAAAAAATGTTTGACGCAAAATCGCGGCGCTTCGCACCGGCTCGGTTATTTTTTACCGACTGGCTGACAGCATTCGAGGGCGTCCCGCCTCCCCCTCCCCCCCAGTCGTGACCCCCTTGTGGTCAGAACCTGCTTTTCAGATTGCCAAAATCACTTTCATGTAGCGTTTATATGGAGAATTCCCATCGACTAGAAAGGAATTCTGGTCACTTGAAAGGATTCCATTCGCGAAGACGACTAGAAAAAAAAGTCGAGCGGGGAGAGAATTCCTTGCAAGATGAAAAGATTTCTACTTGAATGGAATCTCTTACGGCGTCGCTGGTAAAGAGATTAAAAAAAAAGTCTAGCGAGCGGGAGTATAGGTAGCATGGTAACCACGATTCGACCTCTGTGACGTAATTGGTTCGATCAATCCTCGGGTCGATATTTGACGAAAATATAAAAGTTGTGTTCCAACATTGGCGCCGAGAAGCTCGGATCCGTGGCGTCATGCGTCGTAACTATGGTAACTTAAGTAGAATACGATCTTGACGTGGCTATTTGGTTCCTAATCGTTGCCCAATTAACTGCGCATCTGCAGTGCGCCTTAATTTCTTTCTTTCTCCAGTTATACAACAAATCAGTATCACTAATAATGTGTCTTGATATAGTGTCTACCACTGCACGGTAGAAAAAAAGATAGTTGATAGAAGTATGAAGAATCCGGATTGGAAATATGCGTGTTCCCTTTGCGGTGGTGAAGATGAGGGTATCAGTCATTTTCTAAGACGGTGCCAAGAGCTTTCGGACCTCCACAGGGAGACCTTCGGTGGGGATATCCCGACACTTCCTGGTATCCTGAAGTGTACATCCCCAGTCGATTAGTAAGATTTGTAGGTTTGTGTCTAGAGCGCTGGAATATAGAAAGCTTTCCGTAGATTAGTTGGCCCTCGGGCTTTTTCAAATACAATTATTATTATACTCTTGTTCACAGCTTTGTGACACTCATACACTTCGGTCTTCTCATACAATTCATGAGAGTGAGGATTTTCTCCAGTGTGTGCTCTCACATAGTAGAGGTATGCTTATTTGAACACTTTTTTAACTGTTCTACTACCTTGGCTTTCTTACTTGCATACAAAAAAGTAAAATGGAAAAGAAAAATAACAAACTTGATATCAGCTAACAGCCAACTATTTCAGGGTTATCCTGGCACAAACTTGAAGCAGGAATTCAATTAAATTTCGTTGATTTTGAATTTATTAAAAAGGTCCGTCCTCTTTTGAAGGCATCTGACGGTTCGGACCGCGATCTTCTCCAATGAAGGTGCGTTCCTCCCGACAAACTTTTCAAATTATAAAAAACAAAACAGAGGTGTCAGCTGAGTCACTTTCATAGGTGAATTAGCAAAATATTCAAAAAGTGACAAAAGCGTAAGTGATTATTACTAGTATTTATAGGAAAAAATGCCTGGTTTGGGTTTTAGTTTTGTCTTCGGCGACCGTTCACTGTTAGCAAACGTTCACATAAGCATACCTCTAGTGTACTTCTACCAGGTACTTCACACTTAACTTTTTGTCACACATTTCTCTACTGTAGCGTTTCTTTCTCTTACCTCGTTACACAAGAAATCGTTAAGAATCTGTCCTCGTATGCACACTACACTGTAAAAAGTTTCTCCAGGAAAGGATTGAAGTTAACTGCAGTATTTGCTACTGGGATTAATCTTATCTCTACTGGAATAAGATGCCCACGTATTCCCACTATTGCATACTTCACGTCTTTTTACCTAGTTTGGCCAATGAACTATAAAGTTAATTGCTCAAAAATAAAAAATAAAATCAAGGAAGTAATAATTGATTAAATTTGAGATTTTGAAAAGTAGGATGTTTTGTAGATATCGTGGTTGCGTGTTTGTTGGAGGTAGTTTGTAGCAATTGAATACGGTTGGAGTTTATATGTAGAGTGGTGAGGGATTACGCGTTTGTGGATAAGAGGAAAAAAAAGTATTCAAACTATTGAAGAAAATAACATTTAGTAAAAATTATAGGAGACATGATTAAAAGATAAAATGTGGATTTGTAATTTGAAATTCATAAAATAGTTTAATAACTGAAATAAAGATTATAGTTTTGAAGTAGAAATTTGTAGTTTTTTTTTGTTATGGAAATCGTAGGTGACGTTAAACAGTTTAAGAATATATTAACGCCACCGAGTGGAGGGGGAGCCGTAGCCCAAAAATTCGAAAACAGGATTATTTTATAAAAAAGATGCAACGCGGGACTTAAAATAAATAAATAAAATAAAATATAATAAATCAGTATCACTAAGAATGTGTTTTCATATGGCGGGTCTTGGTACAGTGGCGAGAAAACTTTTTGTGACACACATCACAAGAGTATGGTAACTCATTAGTGTGCGTTCTCATGTGCACAACCTTGTGACACAGTTCAGCAAAGGTCTTCTCACACACTTCACAAGTGTGAGGCTTTTCTCCAGTGTGAGTTCTCATATGCTTCACTATGCTACTGCGCAGAGCAAAGGTCTTGTCGCAGACTTCACAAGCGAATGGCTTTTCTCCTGTGTGTATTCTCATATGCTCAACTTTGTGACTGTTCTGGATAAACTCTTTGTCACACACTTCACAGCTGTAGCGTTTCCTTTTTTTAATCACCACATCCACGAATTTGGGGTATATCGGCGCCAACGGGTCTGGCAACGTCTGGCTACCTTGAAGGATTGCATCTGGAAGAGAAAAATATATTATTAAATATATATTTTTGTGTAAATATATTTATGAAGCAGCAGCCGTGTAAAAACTGAAATCTGGTTTTTCCCATACAGTGGTCTCCAAAAAGTAATTGCCCAAATAGAATATCTATATTTGGTAGAAGCTTCAGTTATTTATTGCAGGTTCAATCAATCAATTTTATTTTGAACCCTAATAGCACTAGGCTAACATGGGTAAGGTTTGTTTCTTCAGTACCCCATGAGGCGTATTCTCACTGTTCCCCGAGGACTCCTCGGGAAATCGAATGGAACGGCGAGAATAGAAAGAGTCACTCCACGCGAACTCCGCCTAAGAAAACAACGAGAACACGGGGAATGCTTCTAAAATAGATTTTGTTCGAAAAAATATATGCAGTTGAAGAAGTATGTCTGGATCAACTCTGATTCTCTTTTATTAATTTTACATTGCACCAACACCAGCAAAAATTGATTCCGCTCCGAATCTGAAAAGGAGTCCTTTTTGATGATGGTAATGATAACTGGAGCATTCCCCGTCGTGGGGACTTGCGAGAATACGGGGCGTGAGTCCCCGGGACAAACAAAAACGCGGGGACTCCTGAAGTGGAGTAGCCATAGTCGTCCCTGACGTTCAATAGCCTGACGAAGACCTTGCCACGAAGGGGCGAAATATCGCCGCCAAAGCATCGTAGCTGACGTACCCGTTTCTTACCCATTGTATGAATATATATGTTTGTTATTTATTTGCAGTCCGTCATAAGAATAAATAGAAAATATCAATGGTTGTAAAGTTGGTACTGAATTTCAACGTCCAAGACATCACAGGCTGTTCAAACTTTATTAATACAAAAAAAAAACTTAAAAAAACAACAGTAATTAGCGTTACGTCTTTCCGGACGTCGTTTCGAGGGACAAAAGATCCTGCCCAGCCAAACCAACACGTGAACAGCTAATATTCTAAATTATAGGCTACTATAACATTGTACTCTTAAAAATACAATTAATGCGAGAAACATGCAGCGCCGTACGAAAACAACCCTTCAACTTAAATTTCATGTTGACATCCAAGTTACATTACTACATAGTTCCATGTTTTCCATCATATTGTTCAAAAGCTTCTCCTTTTCAACCGTCCATTCCAATGATTCTTTCAATCAATTGCCTTTGTTTACCAACAACCACAACCAACCCCAATGAGTAGCCTGGTATGGGCTTGGTGACTCAGGAGCATATCAGTAGTTTCTCAGGGGCTGTGGTTTCCATCCTTATACTCCTCTACTTCTTGAGTGGTTCGGAAGTGTTGATGTCGACTGTGTCTTGTGACAAGATCGTTCCACAAGGGAATCGGTCTGTTTAAAAAGACAATTGATCTCCTTGAAAAGAGCAGCCCTCTAATTGTAGTTAAAGGACACCTGAATGAAGAGTACCAAGTATCATCCCTAGCTGTATGACTTCCGTTAACATTGCCTGCAGAAAACCCAATCCAAATACGAAATAGTGTTTCCAAGCTATGATTTTGCTCCATTTTGCATCTGTCCTTATTTCAATTTTAGAAATGAACAAATGTCTCCCATCAACCCTTCTTCTGGAATATTTTTTTAACCAGTTAAAGCGGTCCACAAAAAATTTTCTTTCTACCACACACACAACGCTAACCATCCCTACTGTCACTATGAATGTTCAAAACCACAAAAAACACAGTCAAACAATGAGCAAAATTAAAAAAAAAACCCAAATTTCCTAGGTTTGAAATAATTCGTTCTGGACTAAATCTCAGCTGATTATCCGGGACAGCCGTTACAGTCTAGTACACTAGCCCCTTTTCAGGCACGGTGCTCAAACGTCTAGCACCATGCCTGGGTGCTAGACGTTCAAGCACTGTACCTTGGATTTCATGTATGGTGCATGGATTTCAGTATACAGTGCATACATCAAAAACACAGTTTCTGTCATAACAGCTGAGCACCAGCTCGGACAGGGCTGGAATTACTACCATGAATTAGAGGAATAAAAGACAATCCTTTATATATTTTTCACAACAAAAACAAAAAGGCTCGGCTGATGACAGATGTGAAAAACCTCATTTCCTTCCCTACATAGTCAAGGGTTTTGCATGCAAAGTGTCCTGTGCCTCAGCTTTTTCTACCTAGCAGCCAACCAGAATATTGGCTCTTGGGGAATAGATAGGGAAAATACATGGAAAATAGATAGGGTGCTGTTAGGTTTTTCATCTCCATCATCATTATAGCCCTTTTGTTTTTGTTGTGAAAAATATATAAAGGATTGTCTTTAATTTCTCTAATTCATAGTAGTAATTTCAGCCCTGTCCGAGCTGGTGCTCAGTTGTGATGACAGAAACTGTGTTTTTTCTGTATGCACTGTATACTGAAATCCATGCACCACACATGAAATCCAAGGTACAGTGCTTGAACGTCTAGCACCCAGGCATGGTGCTAGACATTTGAGCACCGTGCCTGAAATGGGGCTAGTGTACTAGACTGAGCCGTTATGGCTCGTAGGGGGCCAAAGATCAAAATAACAATTTCCATCTTACGCTCCAACTGTTTATTACAAATAATAATAAATTAGAAGCCCAAGACCAGTTGGTACTTTTGAAGACATATCCTAAGCTATTTTTGTGT